>JAANSM010002824.1:0-14130 GCA_036850725.1 Orchesella villosa | reverse complement strand
TTATTCGTTTCAAACTATTCCATTATAAAACTTATTTCACATTTCATTCATGAATCCAGCATGTCCACAACAGTTTTCACAGAACTAACTTAATTTTCACCGAAACAGAGGTTGTCTCTACTATTGCAACGTGGAACACTCTATTTTGTCTTTGTCTCTACTAGTGTTTCATGGGATGATTACTATCACCAAAATTGCAACTGTGCTATGATGTCAAATCACAACTGCAACAGTCTCATATCATGATACTTCAAATCACACACTTTTCTCTTTCCTCTCTCTCTCTCACTCACACACACACACACAACTCAAGTCAAAGGCACATTATGCGTAACGTAACGTGAGCGTAGCGAGCTGATGTACGCAGAAGAGGGGAAAATTCCTTCGACTCGACGTGGTCCTTAAATTTTTTTTTTGTTCTTGATGTTGCACTATGTATTGCTGTTGCTGCCGTAATAATAATAATAGCAATGAAGTACCACTCGTTCGTCTTCTCTACTTCACAACGACCAGCATCATTTCTTCCTCAACGTCTAATGGAGGTACTATGACTGCAACATTCGTTGTTGTCTACTAGCGCAACTTCTCATGTTGTTGTTTGGTGTTGACGATGATGATGATCATGATGATGATAATAGTGTTGTTGATGCTGTTGCTGCTGCCACTAGTTCCTCTTTAAGAGAGAAGAAAAGTATGCATTCTTTAAGGAATTTTTTTGAAAGAACCCACAGAGATTTTTTTTTCTCTTCTTCCTCTCTTTTCTTCTTTTTCTATCAGCAGCAGCAACAGCGGTACTCCTACTATGTATTCCTGTATTAACGATCTATATATATTATATACATAGGGACATAAATATTGTAATCTTTTGCCTGCATACCAATGGGTATAGCCCCATGTTAGCAAGAAAACACGCAAGATGATGATGAGGATGTGAAACAAAACAGTAACTTTGCTATTACAGTAAGTAAGAAGAGAGGAGACTATGAGTACAAAAAGAAGTCTTCAGCTCCGTAATACATTTTTATGATTGCTTCAAGCTACATACCTACAAAAGACTCTTACGTACATACATTTTACAACGCGTTTTGGGTTAGACTTTTGAAGCTTTACCTCTACTTTCATACTGGATTTTTGTGATATGCAGGATATATGTATATATATATATATATACTTACTTTTGTATTATATACCCACAAATTTATTATCTGTATGGTATGCTATTACTTACAAAGGGTGAAGTCAAACCTGTATCCCAATGCAATGTAAAGGATAATCTAATGCTATATGAACCATTATAACCAGGCACTTATTCACAAATCAGTTGGTTTTTGGATATGTATTTTTTTTTCAAACTAATACATGTGCACGTTTACAAACATATATGCAGGCATCTCTTCTGTAAACGTTTTATTTGTTGCTTACATAGTTTCAAAGCTGTGCGAGTTTGTGTTCATGATTCATATAATATATGTGGATGCAACATAGTTATGCTTTCTTTCATGTTTTCATAAGCCTTTTTGGATTAGATGGATGTTTCGGTTGTACCATAGTTGGCTAGTGTAATGGTACCAGAGTCCCAACCTTAAAAAGCAATGTCCATTGACGAAGCAACTGGTGGCTCGACTCATACAAGTTTACAAAAGTATGCAGGATATGTATTATATGTATGTTAAATCCTGACTACATTTCTAGTTCGGTCGGGGGGAATAGAGGATTGGGTAGTTATAAAAGAGGTAGAGTCAGCTAATGAGAAATATTTGGGAGCCTCACAATACCTACACACACACACACACACACGATAATAAGGACAACAAACTAAAAATGTAAGTGACAGAAGGGTTGTGACTGCGTTGTGAGTCACTTAGAAAAATCATCTGTCTCAATAGTAAATTTAGATACTCAAGCACAAACAATGAACAAAGCTATTTTTCGCAGCAACAAGGAATGAGCTTGCAAAGCAACTCACAACGATGGATGACAAATATATCTATTTACCGCAGATTTAAACGATGCAATGGAATCTTTACTCTGGAATGCTTGACGTCAATGTATTTGCGTAAAGCATGATGTTATGGTTGTGATGTTGCAACCAATAAAGTCAATAATAAGGCTGCATATGAAACAGCTTTATTGGCGAACGCAACGGTCAATAAAGATCATAAAATAGCCGGGATTCTTATTTATGAAGCAGGTATTTACCGGTATGTCCATTATAATTTTGTGTATCGGAAATATAATGATGTTTGCTTAATGCGAACAGATTAGAATTTTATGACAAATATATCTATTTACCGCAGATTTAAACGATGCAATGGAATCTTTACTCTGGAATGCTTGACGTCAATGTATTTGCGTAAAGCATGATGTTATGATTGTGATGTTGCGACCAATAAAGTCAATAATAAGGCTGCATATGAAACAGCTTTATTGGCGAACGCAACGGACAATAAAGAAGATCATAAAATTGCCGGGATTCTTATTTATGAAGGAGGTATTTACCGGTATGTCCATTATAATTTTGTGTATCGGAAATATAATGATGTTTGCTTAATGCGAACAGATTAGAATTAGATCATGGGATCACTGGAATAGGTATACTGTTTTGTGTTTGTGTTCATTACGTTCTTGCAGACATCGTGTTACATATACAAATACAAAATACTTGAAAAATTATTAAAGATGAAAAATATTACGTATAAAATACAGATTCAAAGGAAATTCCTTTCAGTCGAGCGGCTCAACCCACAAGTCTGATCTGATCATATAGAACTTCATATGCATGTGTGTATCTATGTGTGCTTTCTCAAGTGATGTTATGGGTGAGTTTTTTTTGGTCGCATACTTTCAGCAAAATATTTAGAAAAATTTCTTCACTACCAAGTTTTTTGAGGGATTGCCATATGCTAACCAACTTCAACTACACATGGATGTATGTAGTAGTAGTTGTACCACCTCATCTTCATCATATGCAATGATGAGTCCAAAAAGCAAAGCAAAAAGCTTTATCACCAGTTTTGAATGTACGCATGTGAGCAGAGAAACCAACAACGAGTTATGTGGGTTATCTTGACGGGGATGTGGTGTCTGTGGATAGAACAAAATATGTCATGCAGCACTAACAAATCCTCACTCACGGTATTGTATTAGATTGCTCATTCTCTGTTCCCATCATCATCACCGTCCGATCAAGTCACACACATATATATATATTTATATTATGCATGTCATCTCTACCAAATGATGGCTACCTGTAAAAATTTCATGTGCAGCACACGAAAACGTAAATCTACACACACACATGCATCCATATATTATTTCATATTCAACTCCACACACTCATTTTCACACACAATGCCCAAGAACTGTTAAGCCAATTTCCGTGTTACTACGTAGTTAGGTACACATTTTATATGATCATGCACCCGATATACTACACGCTTCTCATATTATTTGATATTCTATGCTCATTTTAAGATGCATTTGGGTTCACATGTTATGTTACTACTTTTCATGTGATTCAAAACTGGTCATTCTCCCATACGTTCGGAGAAGCATCGTGTTCAGTGTGCACAACATAATCTACAATAATTTTAAACAATATTTTGTAATACTCATTTCAAGCAGGGATCAAAAGCTGAAGTTGAAGTTAGAGTGAAACATGCATGTATATTTACAAGCGCGCATGCAACTGTGCATTATTTTGGATTGGCTGCTGCACCAAAATGCATCGTATAGTAGATTTGGATAATGATTGATGTGCAAGAT
The DNA here is from genome assembly GCA_036850725.1 of Orchesella villosa. NCBI lineage: Eukaryota > Metazoa > Arthropoda > Collembola > Entomobryomorpha > Orchesellidae > Orchesella > Orchesella villosa. The sequence goes on along the minus strand of JAANSM010002824.1, from coordinate 10,365 downwards.
GCTTAGTATCAAACCTCCACTCCTCCACCTTTTCTGCTTTACTTTAATCCTCCTTGATAAAACCTTCAGCAAGTGAAGAATGCAGTTTACGTGTTCCATCGCAAACCCTGTCATTAAAGGCCTTGCAAGAGATATGCATTTAATTTAGTTTAATTGCAAAAATGCATGCATGCACACATGTGTGCATTCAAATTTCATCTTCATGCTATAATATGCATGATATTGGTGATGGGAATGCCTCAAAGCTGTTGTTCTTTCCCCAAAAAAGAACAAATGCCGGCAAACCATGGAGCTCTGATGTGATGATGCATGATATTTTGATACATTCCAATAATTCAGTACAATTGGGGTAACGTAAGTGAACACTATAATCCTGGTGTTTTGCAATTTCTATATTAGTTATAGACCTTCACCATCCACATTATTCTGCTACGGTCTGCCCTCATATATTCCTTTTATTCAATTACAAAGGCAAAGTGAAAAACCAATTCGGAAATTGTTTTACTCCAATATAGGTATATACATGAAACCCTGACATTTTTCCACCATATTATCAACATACCCTTCCGCTCTTTGTGCAGAAAGGGTTTGCTCAAAGTTGAGCAGAGTATAAGCAAAGCCGTGATCAGATTGACTTGACACATACGGCTTACACACACGTATTAACCACTGAAACAGACTGACTGAGCAAGCCAGCAAAAGTCAAAACCATCAACATGATGGTCGTCACGAGCAGAAGCATATTTTGACCATTTTTAATACACATATGTTCGCTCAAAATAATAATAATAGTAGCGTGGTGTGGTGTGGCATAGCTCGTAGTAAAGAAATTGGTTGGCTCGTCGTCTGTATAGCTTTGTTATGAAATAAATAAATAAAGGCTCTTCCACTTTTATATATAGCCAGCTTGAATTGTTTGGTATGTCACTATAAAATATAAACTGGATATAGAAAATTCTTGAGTATAGGCATGCTTACATATTCAAGAAGGAATTTAAATGTTTTCTACGTACAATTGTAGAATGTTGGAATGAAGCCCTCCTACGTATATACATTATTGCTGTGATGCATGAATGTATAGAGTGAAGAAATATATATTTCCTTATATCTAATATACTTTTAGAAACGTATGAATGTATTCATCATCATGACTTTTGTAGCAGCAACGTTAGCTACTCATCATCATATATATAATCGTGTATATAGCATAGGATCTAGTGGCAATATTAAAAGTAGTTTGTAAGGTAAACTAGTACTTACAACAGAGCACAACTTCTTTTTATAAAAAAAAATGTTATTCCATGTACTTAATACAGTGTGTGTGCTCTTCCTACATGACAACAAGTTCAATAGTGGAGTTAAGTTTGTTTCATCTTCTGCAACTAGAGTTTTTTTTTCTACTAGAGTTACGAACGACAAGGCAAGGTTTTAGTTCGGCTGCTTAAGGATGAAGTCTAGTTGCTTGTTGTTTTTTCGCTATTACTGCATTCCATCCGTCAATGTACTTATATGTATATGGTTAGCTCGCTGTTGCATCAGTTTTTTCTTGGATGAAGTGAATGTCTTCTCTCTTCTTCATCTCTTTCTTGCACATTTTTAGATGGGAAAAAATATAGTAGTTGTGGCAACTAAGTACGTTCGTCTACTAGCCTAGGCTTGAATGCAGGAGATTCCTCCCTCCTGAGATTTTTTTTCTATACCGCTCCTGGCTTCATCTTCTTCGTCTCTTCTTTTCTCATCTCTTTTCATGTACACACATAAAAGAGTGATACATGGAACAGCTTCATCCTCATCATTAGCATCATACTCACCACCACAACCATCAGTCTGTCCGTCCATCAGAATGTTGTTGCTACCAGAGGCGAGAGGAGAGAAGAGAGTGATGCCTAGAGAAGGAGTCTCACTCATCATCATTTAAAAAAAATATCATCATCATAGGTAAGCAAGCAGGCACGCATCGAGAATGGGCTGAACCTTTGAATGTGAAAAGTATGAGATGTTTTAGGAGCACCACCACCACCAATGCAACAGACTGACTGATAATGATGATGATCTAACAGCAAACGCCAAGTAAGGAAAGGGGAAGAAATGAGAAAAAAAGAGATGAAGAAGAAAAAGATTAGAGGAGAATGAGCTATGGGGTTGGCATGTAGTATGAAGCGCATGAAATGCAAGTTTGTATGTAAGTAGATATAATATGCATGCATATTATGAAGTATTTTGGCTTTGGCCGAGTCCTCTCAGTTTCTGACTGAAGTAATAGGATGAAGATGAGGAGAATGTTATGTTATGTTGTACTAAATGTTGTGCTGGGAAGAGACACATTCACACAAATCCAAGTCATAGCATAACCACTTGAATTCTATTTAGTGATGTGATGACGATGACGACGATGATGATACCAAGTTTCACGAGAACATACACTACATCAAGAAAGATAGAGTGAAGCGGAGGATGATTGCTTTTAAAGTAAACCATGAATGCACACATGTGCAGGCATGCATACATCATCATCATCCCATCACCATTGCGCTTCAATAAGAAAATGCATGCATGAACATAATATAAGCGTATGTTATATTTGTGGGTATTCCGTCGGTTCGGTCACAAATGCTTAAAAATTCTTTTGAACAGACACAGAATAGGTTCATGTACACTTGAGGAACGTGTATGAAAGCTACATATAGTGGATTGTAGCTAAACTTTTTTTTGTCCGTCTGAATTCTTGGTTTAATTCTATATTTCGAAAAGGCTCTCTCTCTATTCTTCTTCACCTAGAGACAGACATATGTTTTCATAACAATACAATACCCTCCAACCTTACTTATATTCTTGAACTGGTGGCCTGACTGCTCATCTCTCCTTTCCCCACTTGTATACGTTTTCATAAGTAGGATGTTAAGAATTCAGGTTCAGCTTGGTGCACTCCATCCCATTGAAATGCATGGGATAATGATGAAATATATATGCTTATGCTCATATTCCGTAACTCGGTTTTCAGCTATGCGAAAAGAAGGATGCGGCTTTTGCTGCTGATGCTCCTGCTAACGAATTGGAATTTCAATACTGTTATATAACATTACTATATTTCTGATGAGCAATGATGATGTTGATAATGGCGTGACTTTGTTCCCTTTTTCTAGTAATCAAATCCTCATAATAAGTTTCACATATCCGGTTACGTACATTCTTCAAAGATTTATTCTGTGTCAAGGTTAATAACGTGCCCAAAACCTCAGCTTCCAGTTTTATCTGCAATAATAACAATATTATAAAGCTCTAAATTGACTCGCGCTGTACTAAGCTCTAACTTGGGTTTAACTTCCCACACAATGGTCTTCATCAAAACAGATGTAGAAATAGAAAGAATCAGAGCAGAAGCCGGAACCTACGATTTTGATGATGAAAACTTTGATATAATTTTGTTATGACTGATACGAGTTGAGTTGTGGTAAGGAGAGGCCGTAGGTTTGAATGCTACTTACTTGGGCAGATAAAGTGGCAAGGTTTTTGCAACACGAAAACTGGGGGAAAGTAAAGGGTCTTCTTTTATTAATCTCAATAACATATATTTCACAAATTACAACACATATTATAGAAAATCTTGCTGGAGCTTGTTCATGGTTCCTCAAAACACAAAATGTATATGCTCTCAGTCAGGGAGACATTGTTGAGTCGAATATTTTAGAGAGTACACCACTGTACTATCTTTAAAAAAGAGGAGTCCGGAGGCTCACATTCCAAACTGTCATACATTTGTTCCAGTTTGTTGATTCTAACATTTTATCTGCTGACAAAAAAGGAGCTCAAAGTAATACACTGCTGGAGTTAAACAAGGTGACGAAGATGGTGTGGCTTTAAGAGCACCTAAAAATGTTCCCTGTAATAATATCATTACAACGTTAACCTCAGAGGAATTTGTGATGCTGGTAATACGGTCGTGTGTCTGTGGATATTTGTGTTGTGAGCGGATGTTTTAATAACAGAAGAAAAGTAGTAAACTGGCTGAAGCACATAATAAGAACGTAGTTAGGTACAAGGATAATATGTACGAAATGTGTATATGTTATGTTATGTTGCAATGGATTGACTCGTTGGCTGTCTCTTGTCTGGTCTGGTTGACAGCTACTGGTTGTAACGTAACTGAAATCGCCCACCATCCCGCATACCTCATGGGTTACTATCCTCAAATCCTTCCAAACAAAATAGCCATAAACATTGTATTAACAAAGGAATGGAATGACAGTGCAATGCTTGTATGGAGGCAATGATCCCATCTCGAAGCAGAAAAGAATTTCTTCATCTCTGTGTCTCCCTTTCTATACTTTGATACTGACTACCTATATCCCATCATGTATTTATTGCTTCAGTATTGAATGATATTGAGGAATGCATTGGAATCAAAAGGGAAGCTAAAAATATATATTATGTCCGTCATACCAAGCAGACAGTTGTTACATATACGAGATTTTTAAAGGGATCACAATAAATGCCCAGTAATACAAAATCATAATGTAAATCTCTAACAATGCCATAAGAAACTTGGATATATCATGTTTCAAAATATTTTGGTTGGGAATTCGCAACCGAATGCAAACAAATCTCACAACGATTATGCCTAAGCTTTAATATCCGGAGAAACCTATATGACTAAAAGCAAAACCTAACCTGCTTTTAGTATAGAACAAAAGACTAAATCAATCTAAATTGGCACTGTTGGTAAAATTTACACCTTTTAATTTTAACATTACATTCCAAAGCGTAAAAATTTAGATGATTAGTAATACAAGCAATATTATGTAATGTATGACAATTTAAATCTACTAAAAATTGCTATAAACATCGTGTAGAATTTATTACTGATTTCTATTTATTCATATGATACTCCACATTTGTCCCACCTTTAAACCATTGTTCTGGCCTAAACTGTAAGAGAAGGATTGAATCAGAATAGAGTCTGATATGATTATGTTAATTTTTGCGAAATTTAAAGATACATTAGCGAATCGAAACGTGAAACATGGTATATATAGGGTATTTAAACCCCATGTATTACTGAGCTGAGGAATGTGCTTTCCTCTATTTTCGCTTCGTCTTTGCTCAATCGCTTACCTTCTTTCATGAATTCATGCTAATTCCCAGTGACTATTTGAAAAGACGTTTCAAGTTGCACTAGCGTCAGTAGCAGCCTCGGACGTAGATTCGTAATCTTATGTACATCCGTGGTAGTGGTAAGTATAGATTAATAGTGTTTAAACTTGCGGTCATAATACTATAACGCATATTTTGTAACGACACCGTGTGAATATAACATAACATACCTAACTGATGAACATAAAATTTTGTAGAAACTAGCTTGAGAGTGAATCCGTACACACACATTCATCCACTCCTCTTGCTTATTGTTACATTACGTGCTCCTTTTTCTGCATTCCATTCCTCCCTGTCAATGTCACATTTCACAAATATTTGCCAAGAATGCGTTTACTACTACATACTATGAATCGAGTTAAGACGAGAGAGACTTCTTCTCTCCTGCTTCTACCAACTTATTCAACAGCTTTACATTGCTGAGGTTGCTCTCCTTAAAAACTCTATCGAGCACATATAAGCATTCATTTTGCCACTGTATGAATCGGACAGAGTGAATGTACAGGGAAATTGTCGAATCTAGCAGCTATACTGTAAGTGAGTATCTAATGTGACTTACAAGCAATATGCTCATGTTTGATTCGTTGAATCGTCTGAGGTGTGTGTGTGTGTATATGTGTGTATTTGTATTCCCTTTTTGCTAGCGCCTAGCTTGATTTTGCTTGTTTGACTTTGGCAAATCGAGAAACTCAATATTGAAGATTAGTAGTGAAAATCGCATTAAATTCTTCACACGTTTAAAAGCTTATTCGATTTTTTCTCAACCAAAATCTGCAACGTATTGTGGAAAAAAGCATGTACTGTACTTATGGCTTTTAAGCGATAAAAAAATCAATGTACGAAAAAATGCAAGATAAAAATATTCTGGAGAGAGTAGAATACATATATGCATATGAAGATTGACTATCAAATCGATTGAAAGTTTTAGGCTGTCTTTTTTTATTGAATTTGCCAACTTAAATTGGATTGTCAGATTTTACAAAGCTAGAGTAGATACCAAAAAGAATGTATGACCCCAGTACCGGTGGCGTCGGATAAGGACAAGTCTTACCGACAACTTTGAATCAACTTTAAAATCCCGTCGTGATCATCATTCGTTGCACAGCACAGTAATATAGTCATGGGTCGTTTCGATGCATCCTTTTTCAGTGGGAATTTGCAATCTCAGCATTTCATTTTAACTATGCATGACTTTGCGAGTAATATCAATAACAGTTCTGTAAGAGAAGAAATGTCAAGCAAGCAGAAATACTGGGTAAAAACGAAGCAAATGAAAATGAGATGCAATTGTAGTTGCACTGCTTCAGCTACACCATCATCACCACATCACCCACGTCCTTTATCGCATCCTTTTCTTCTTCTTGAAACTGAGAATGTACCGTAACAATGCCGGATTGTGCATGAGTGTTACAGAAAACAGTCACGCGACAAGGTTAACTTGTATATTAACTTTGTATGGGGCAGCTATGCTCTAACATTTTCCCGTAACCACCTGAAGGAAACAACTACTTACTATACTACAATTTTAGTATTACTTGAGGCTCTGCCACAATTGTAATTATAGTTTTATACATTCATCTTAAATATATGTACTTTCTAACACTGACCAGTTTAACTTCTGAAATTGTTAAAAAATGGGATGCTAAGCCTGACCGATTACCGTTGCCAAGTTAAAGCAATAATGAAACCCTGAAGAGCTGTGTCTTCAATCAAATTACAATGCAAAAAATTGGTACCCACTACATTAAATCACAGGATTGAACTGCTTTCTAAGAAAAAAGTCATAAAAAGCTGCAGAGATAATGCGAGTCCCATATCCAACATTAAATGTTTTTGCAGGCGATGCACATGTTTTTATTTTATGATACTTGGAACTATGAGTCACTGGAAGAATCCTGGCAGGTGTTTTTACTCTACTCCCATTAAAAATAAATTTTACTTCTATTGTCATTTTATGTTTCCACGACACAATCCTTTATTGAGAATGTGGAAAGTGGTGATTGGTCCACGTTTCTATATTTATTTCATAACAATCCGAAGCATATTCACTGTTTTATTCCATGCAATTAGCAAACTTCATTTCCTCTTTATCTACCAACAACAGCAGACGTGCTGCACAGTTTAGATAATATTTAGAGAGGGACTTGGAAACTTGGAAAAGAGCTCGTTCTCTTTAAGGCCATTTAAAAAGTGAGTATTAAGCTTGTGTGCACGACGTTAAAATTTCAGTTAGCAATTTCCTCTTATGATACATAAAAGGAGTAATAATACGGTCGTTTGTGAGATTACAGCTATATAAACCCGACGTAATTGGAATATTTCAGCACATTACAGCAACATAGAAGCAGGATAAGAAGGAGCAGTTATAACCGAACCATTAGGTAAGCTACAAAATCTCTTCTGTGATGGGGACTACACTCCTTATATATATACATATATAAGATTCATAATTCATACATAAAAGTAGTATATGCTAACTGAGAATCTAATATGAAAAACTTGTAGTGATAACAATTTTTTTTTCAACTGACTCTTCCAAAGTTATTGTTGCGGACGTAGGTAGGCTCAGTGACTCAAGCTAGCAGTAGTGCCATGATAGTTTTTTTTGTCTGCATACCATCTAGATAATCTCATCAATCACCTATTCACCAAAGACTCAAAAAATAAATCAGCACCTAAGTACAACTACACACATGCATGCTTGAGCAAAATATGTTCCATATTATCTCCATGAGCGGCACTAGAAAGGAGCTTGGAAGGGAGGGAGAGGATGAGATAAAAGGTTCCATTTCAAATAACAATTGACGCATATTTTATNCTCCATGAGCGGCACTAGAAAGGAGCTTGGAAGGGAGGGAGAGGATGAGATAAAAGGTTCCATTTCAAATAACAATTGACGCATATTTTATATTCCTTCTTATGCGCATCAATAAGCATGTACGCATTTTCTTTCCACTGATTGACAAACGATATCTATTATGCCGACCGACTGACAAAGAAACTCATTAAATATCCATAAATCACCGGAATGCCGAGTATATAAAGGGGTACATGAAATTTATCGAGATTGTTTTTGTCCCACTGAGCTAATATTCTGGAGCGATAGGGTATACGTATTAGAGATAATTTAGCAAGCTAAATTACTTGCTGACGACGCATTATCCGTGATAAAACTGCAGTTACTTTATAAAAGTTTATAAAAAAAGGAAGGATGAACGATTAAAAAGTTTTGTCTTACGCAGGTTCAACGCATTATCATGTTTTTAATATAATGCTTCTGACGATGCATTATCCTTGATAAAACTGCAGTTACTTTATAAAAGTTTATAAAAAAAGGAAGGATGAACGATTAAAAAGTTTTGTCTTACGCAGGTTCAACGCATTATCATGTTTTTAATATAATGCTCTAGTGGCACAAAATGGTTATCACATTAACACGTACGGACGATTTGTGTGGAACATAAAATGAATTCATGATCAAATTGCATTGCATTCTCGTTTTCATCATGTTGCCGTAACAGCAATAATATACTATGCAATCCATCCAAAGAAAATAGAGACGGAAATACTACAACTTCGAACTCGAGGTAAACCAGATTAAATAACGAAATGAAAGCAGACAAGCATCTGATTGTGAGTTGATAGATGGTAGGATATATTATATTATGTATATATATTACTACATGACTACAAAATACCTTTACAAACTAGATATCTTGTCAGGAATAGGTTACATGCGTCTTTCAGAATTTAAAAAGATGTGTAAAATGCAATGTAAAAGTTAGTAGGTAGGTATGCATGCATAATATATAGGTATATTATTTCGAATTCTTGCTCTTCTACAAAATGCTATCGTCATTTTGATGATCCTATCATGATGATGATGATCGTCGTCATCATCATCACTATCATCCTGATTTCATATTATTGTTCCTTAGTGTCTTGTTGTTGCATTGTGTGTAGGACACAAGAAAAGGAAAAACGTAGACATCTTTGCATTACATTGGATTAGATTGAGGAGAGCCAAAAGAGCAAAGCTAAAGCAAGGCGAGGTGGCATGGCAGGGCATGTCATGTTACATTGCAATACATTGCATTGGCACATTCCAATCCCACTTAAGCAGCAGCTTGACGTCCTCAATTGTACTGAAATGCTTAACTTCTTCCGTACTGTCAACTGTTATAATTTGACGATCATTTATGTTACATATTCTTGTACGCATGAATTTCATGTAATTTGCTACAACTAGACTACGTACCTTTGTTATTATCAGATAATACAAAAAATTGTCACCGTCTTCTTGTACTTACTTATGTCATACGAAATTTTATGACCATAAATACAAAATAGCATAACAAAGGTATTCTTATGGACGGAGCGTTAATATGGGAAAGAGATCATATTAAATCTTGTAAGTTTACTTATACTTATATGATACTTAATCCAGTATTCATTACGAAACGCTGTTTCACCACAATTTTGATCCGACGTAAAGGCTTGAGTTATGTAAATGTATAATACCTATATGAATACGAAATGGAAACTTGCGAGATGTATCGAATAGAAGGTCAAAGAGTTTTCGCTAGCGTCATATATCAATCAGTAAGGAAGCCAAAGAGGTCTGTCTCAAGTCGAAGACAAGAAATAAAATATAACTCAGGAATTATTCAAACTATTTATCCAGAAGTGGGACATACGCAGTTGTAGCACGTCAGCAGAATTCTAAAATCTCTTGCGTATGAATGATGTTCATAATTTCAATGTGGGCGAAGTTGATGTGCTACTTACTGACGTCGAAAATATTTCATTCTAAGTTGTGGAAAACAAATGCGAATTGTCATACATGTTGTAGTAGTCATACAAGAAGAAACTTCATATTTTCGTAAAGTATAGGTTGAATCCAGCAGATTTTAGGTGACGCTGATACAATTACATTTCCTGACGATTTTGCTGGGCATGAGAATATATCGCCTTCTACGGGGAAATTTATAGATGTTATTTCTTCTATTTGTAGTATATTAGATTATGGGCTTGGAACTTGTGAGATTCATCTTCAGGAAATAAATGTCATATCTGCCATACATTCTTCTAGCAGCTAAAATGTCAATCATTTTCACTTTTTATGGAAAACAATATATCTATATGTATCCATACGTACTATCCAATATATATCTCACTCATAATATATGATAGAATAGAATGTTCTGTCATAAA
>JAANSM010002823.1:0-14131 GCA_036850725.1 Orchesella villosa | reverse complement strand
TGTCAATAAGTACAGGGGTCTTCATACAAAGTAGCGCATGCTACATGCTACATTGCTTTTCTGTTTCAGCTTTAAATTACTGATATGAAGGTACATGAAAATAAGCATGAAAATTTCAAGCTACCCAATATGTTAATTCAACACTACATAACGGAATCTGAATCGAAACAAGCATCAACAACTTTTAACTGAGTCCCAACCGAGAAATAAGGTTCATGGGGACCTTTGCAAATTTTTAGCAGCCAACATCCCGTGGACTAAATTATCTAACCCTATTTATGCAATTTCTTAAAACCTATTGCCAGCGAACAATTCCTGATGAATTAGAGTGAATTAACGTAGATCTGGAAAACATATTTATCATAATATGACCTCCTAGTGACTATATATACCAAAAAACCAATAAAAATACACAGCAGATTTTTACAGCATATTTTACGTCATATTTTGGTCATTTTTACAGCATACCAGCATACATATTTCGCCCGCTTATAGAACATATTTGTCCGGGCTCTAGTACTCATATATCGGTTGAGTTGGGTGGCTGTGGCAATGTGGCATTGCATTGGGAGCAGAGAATATAAAAGGGAAGGGGATATGAATTAATGTGGACATTTATTTAATGCGTGATGTTATGTCATTCATTTCATGCGTGTGAGCATATATATGTAGGCATTGGCAGGACAGGGAGGAAGGTAGAGAGCTAAAGTCCTCTGAGTTCCAACTTCCAATCCAGTGACAATGGACACGATAGCCCATTAGTCATATTTTTGTGGGTTTTTTTGTAATGCATAAAGTATGCCTTCTTTATTATCCTGCAGAGTTTACAAGTGGCATGCATAAAATACATATTGTCATTTCATTCTCTGTTGGCTGGCTTGGCTGAGTGACTGGGGTTCCTATTTCCCTGGCTCCCTTTTGTTCCCTTCCTTCTGACAAGGATAATGGAAGCGTGAAAGTTACATAATATAAACATATCAATCAACCCAAGAACCATGCGTTCTGTCACTACAACCCACTTTCATGTCAACTTTTCCCTTCGTTTTAACAGAAAAAATGAGTAGGAGCACAAATTGGTGCTTAGTAAGGAGAGTAGAGTGTGGTGGCCAGAGAAACGAAAGTTTGGGTAGTAGACTTACTTAGATATATACTTATGTATTTCTGGTATAATTCCAAGTTCCAACTTACTTCATGAACATAACAGAAAAAACAAGTAAGTAGGTATGTCTTGTACGTCCCTAACTTGAACCAACGTAAGTAGATAGTTATGGTTGTTGTATCGATTTCCGGAAATAGTATCCCACTTCTCCCTCATTACTTTTTTCTTTGTGTGTGACATATCAGCGTTATTGATGTAATTTTAGCTGCGTGTGCCTTTAGTTCTCCCTGTCCCGTTTGAAAAAGGAGAGAGAAAAATTGCCGCGGGATAGCTTTCTCCGTTTCTTAAAATAAAGAGCACTTTTGTGAACATGAATGCTTACGCTATTGTAATGTGAACGGGGAGTATACAAGCCTTTTAAGAGGTTTCATAGGAGTTACCATGTCTTCGTATTTTTAAATTGCAATAGAATGCGATGTTGGTCTGACCTTGTGACGTAGTCGTAAACATGTATTATTCAAAGCTACTTTGAAGCAAGTTTTTTTTTGTAAAAACGACGCAGATTAACTTTTCAAGTTGCTAGCTTTCGCATAAATTTCTCTTTATTCTCAATTTCTCAGCTTCTCCTTTGAGATTTGAGGAAGCTCGTCAACACTCTGTTTTCTTCGCGTTGTGTGGATGAAGTCGACAGTAGTCTCAACCTAAATGACAAAAAAGGAACCCAGTTAACCAACTCTCAAGTGAAGCTTTCATTTCAGTTGATATTTAGGGAATGGTGGAGCACGAACAAATGAGCCAGTTTCCAGAATCCCTAGCAATTTCACATCTCTCCATCTTTCCCATTCCTTTCTCTTTTTCTCGTGATGTGATGCAGTCACATGAATGAATGGAGGAATAGAGCAATGCATGCTTCGTTTACTTTGTGGGTTTCTCTAGGGTGCAAGTCAACCGTGATATGTGTGCGTGTATTCATATTCATTGTTGAAGTTTGAAAACGCATGCTAATTTCTTTCCCTTTTTCTTCATTTCTCCATCTTTTACAAAAGAGAAAGACACGCAAAATTCTTCTTTCACTTTTACTCTGTTCAAATTATACAACTCGCAATCAGCGTAGAGATATATGTATCCTCGGTTAGAAATGGGAGTAGAAAGAGTAGCTGCCTAAAAATAACTTTCCCATTGTTATCCCTAATATTTTCTTCTTTTTTTGTGTGCTGAAATTGGAGCAAGATTCTTGCTGACATGGTATGTGAATCACATAAGTACGGACATACAGAGCGTTGCATATTATGATGATGTTTTACTACGCTCAACGCATAACAAAAAAAAAAGAAGTGAGGAGAAGAAAAGTGAATGATTTACAGCCTCTTCTTTTTTTACTAACACTGCTTTCATGTTAAAATATACAAGTACATTTGTCCTACGGCAGATATACAAAATGGGGAAAGAAGGCTTCTTCACAGAATATTTGGGCATGGATGTATATTCGTACCACTATTGTATCATCATGATCAACATTCTCACTGGGCAGACTAACTTGTTAGCGTTGTGGTACGTGGTAGATACCAAATCTCAAATGCAACATATATTCATCTCATTTTTCCTTTCTTCTCGTTAATTTTCATAAGAGTTTGTTATGTTCAATTTGTAACTTTTTTTTTAAAAAAAGAGCAGAACTATTATCATGGCAGTGTCTTGATCACAATGTAGTCATGGATGTACAATTTAGGTATAGGGCGTTGCAAGTGGAAAAACCTAGTACCTACTTTTTGTGGTTTTCAACGAGAACTTTTGAAAATCAACACGAGATCCTACTGCATATTTGCATAGTGCGGTCCACCACACAAACGACAACTCCATTCGCTTTTCGGAAGCTCTAGTAATATCAATCTGGAGCATGAAAGGTTGTAAGGTTGCTTACACTGTGGATATTCCTCGATCCAATGATTTTCATTTGAACAAAATATTTAGATACTTTATCTTTGAGCTTGATTAACAGTAATTAGCTAATCACATTGAAATGTTGGACACTGAAAAAGAAACGACCACTGTGTGCGGTGGCGAAGCCCCACATACTAACATTTTGGTATGCCTTTGTGAACAGAATTTTAGGCATTCCAGAATAATTATTATGTAGCTAAGCCAAGGTGTGGTTTTAATTCGAGATTATTATGCTGAATCAGTTCTGCTGCCTGGATTAAATGCTTAGTATTTATTGAGCGTTAAATTAGAATTTTATGTACGTGTTTTTTTATGAAAGCAGGCAGATGGGCGTAAGTGGATTATGGAGTGAAAATTATGTTTGTTTGTCGCATTGATTTGATTACACACTTCATATCTAGGAAGGCGTAATGAACAAAATGGAAGGGCTTGCTTTTAAAATTCGCTAGACATTGTATGTGTACATCTTTAATGGCATCAACGTTTTCTCTGCTAATTTAAAATTTCCGTACATCAATATCAGATTAGGCTAGGGGTGAGCAGATCTCACACAGTTAAGGTAGGTAATTAATTGTTCTATGGCCACGGAATGAAATTATGCATGAAATAAAATTCAGTTTAGTGAGAATTTCCTTTCTAGTTCGATAAATGCATTTGAATATGAGAATAATTCGTTTGGCAACGAAATCTGTCATCTGTATGAATTTTAATTATCGAAAATATTGCTCAAAAACAAGATAAATGGCGCTAGAAGTCATGACATAAGAATAAGATAATTATTACAATCGCCACCGTAATATGATCTCTATTTATTCTCCAAGCAAACCAAGCTTTTGCTAACCGATAACTCAACCAAATCAGAATGTTTTTAGTTGGAACTATTAAGAAAACTACTAAAAACTCAGTTACATAAACATAAAATGTTTCCTATAAAATATCGATAGCATCGACAATCGTGACGACGTGATATCCCAGCACCCTAATACTTGTGTTTAATGTGTTTTAATAAAGTTGTTGAACAACAGGATGAATATTTTCTACATGGATTCTTTTGCTGGTTTTTAAGTGCAATGCTTTCATTTAATGTAAAAGCTTCCTTAAATAATTTCACAGTTTATGCATCTTTTGTGATAAAGTATCTCCTATGCATGTTGTGCCCTCATTTATCTTCTATTTCGTTGTTCTGTAATTTTATGTGTCATAGTAACAACTGCGTAATACAAGAGGTTATATTGAGTGTCTCATTCTGCCATGAAAATTTTGTTGTTTTCCATCATTACAAATTTAACAGGTGCCTTATATATAACATGTTTTCACGTTAGTCACTCTTTGTTTCTCCAGTATTAATAACCCATTTTTTACAAGGCTTTGACGTCATAGCTTTCGCAAACGATAATTTTTAAATATCAGGTTGCGCGAAGTTCAATTTACTGATGGCAACGAAATCCTACCAATCCATATATTTACAAGAATTATTTTTTGTTTCTATCAATGTTCACATCATAAAACTGCAAGTCCATTGCTTCTAATTTTTATTCTCATTCATTCCATATCATGAAAAATGGGTTATGTGTGTAATATTGCGGATGAAAATCATGATTCGTTTTAATAGGTCGTCGATGAGTGGTGGTGTAGCTAGAGTGGAATACGCAACGGTGCGTATTATCCCATTTTAGTGCATCATGAAGCGGAATAAAACACTTTTTCTTTCTGAGTGGTTGATGCCGATCCGATACGATGGTAAAACACGACACGAGATATTTCTTTTTGGTTAATAAAACCACCGGATCAATATAAAAACATGGTTTACGGCTTGCGCTCCACTCCAAACACACATATTTCAATGTTGATATTGGGGGATAGAATGGTTGATTTTTTCGGTTGGAATTATTATGATGGATGGAGAGTGAAAATGATGACAGCTGCAACAATAAAATAGTTTTGCCATGTAATAATCGGCTTCTTCACTTGGAAGGGAATGGGACGGGGAGACATGACATAATAATATATTGCAGGTGATGTGTGCTACTAGTGTGTTGCTATTTCAGCTCCTTCTAAACAACACAAAATATATATTATATATATTGGACACAGCATTGGAGTCAGTGAAAAAGTAGTGTACTTGAGGGAGACGCGGATAGAGTGAAGGGAAAATATTGGCTAATGGCCATGCAACCAGTTTAAGATAGAAAATGGAAACAACAGCATTGCTACCATTACTATTGCAACCATTTCTAGAAAATAGAAAGGAAAAGGGAACAAAGACAAAAGAGGAAAAAGTGGGTACTGCACGCAATGATAAAAGTTTGTAGAGCAGAGGAGATGAATCCATATATTCTCCCATTCATTTAGTTGAAGGGGGAAGCGCAACGTGAAAGTGGAAATAAATGTTTTCACTTTTCCGTGCTGCTTCTTTCAACTTTTCTAACTTGGGAAAATATATATGATGGAAAGGATCGTTGGAGAGAAGAAAAAAATATGCTGCTTTCTTTGCCAACTTTTTCTTTCGCCGTTTCTCAAGAGCTCGTTGATGCAAATCCATTTCAAAAAATGTACAATTACATACATTAGTTCGTAGAATGAAATAAGTGGGATTCTAGTGTGTGAGCTTAGGCACGCAATGCTCCATCGTGTTTTAATAGATGTACTTATCTCAAGTTCAAATGCACCTTGAGTTAGCACTATAAGGTTTACATGAATTTTTATGGTTAGGTCAATAATCACAGAGGCTACACAAACGTATAGTTTGTTTTGACTGACCATGGAGCTTTTTTTCAATGCGTAAGAATTCCTACAAAACTAAAATGGAGCTAGGAAAAGACGGTGAAACACCAGGTGTGTTTTTAACCTGGAATGGATTCTCTCTAGTAAATTAAATCTCACTATCCTCACTTTTCTATCTAGCTCCTTATTCTCACAATGAGAAATATAAGATGTATAAGGAAGATACAAAAAGGCAGGTATAATAATGATACAGCGGGGACTACTGTTGATCCTCTGCAAATCCACAAAGATATGATTTCAGGTTGTACCTGATTTGACTGGAATACCAGTCAGCTCAATCCGTTGGTTTTGAAACTATGATGGGCTTTTCATTGTTATTGAATTTGTAGGTAGGAAAAAATTCTTAAACTTATTTTTGTTCGTGACGTTAGAATTTATAAGAATTATAAGAATTTACAATTTTACATTTCCATAACATAAGATTTTGTGTAAGGAGCAAGGTGATTGCAAGGTCGATTTTGACTTGTGGTTGTTGACCGTGCAACCTTAGCTACGTATAATTTATAAGAGCATGACAGTGACAATTCATATGAAACGACGGAGATAAACAACACACCAACGTCTCTAATCCCTTTCGTACTTCTCAATGAAATGGTTTTTACAGTGAGTGTGAGTGAGTGGAAAGGAGTTTAGTTGTAATCATTCATGCTCAATTTCATTGATCTTTTCCATTTGGAAAACTGACTTCTTGTAATAGTGAACGATGGTGAGGGAGCGCGGAATATAATAAAAAATGTCCTTAAACATTGCTCCCAACTCCTCCACTCAATTCTTGCAAACAAGAAATAATCGAAGGGATATGTGAAATATAATATGTTGTTTTGGTTTCATGTAGTTTCTTGTTAACGTTAAGGTGAACAGCTACCATGTTCGACATGTGACCTATTGAAAGAACAATTTGACACAATTAGATGTAAACAATGATAACAACTCAAAATTTAAATTCCTGCAAAAAAGAGAATTGGTAAGCAGGAAACTGTTGCTTGTAAAAATCTCCTTTCAATCGAGAGTACGATTGAGAATTGAGGGAAAGGTGAAAAAGGAAGGGAACCGATTATAAATTTCTTAAAAAAATAAAAAGAACTGCTCGATTCTTTCAAACATATTACATGATTGCCTACCAAGAATGAGGTAAATGGAAACGCATGTTGCATGCATACCTTCTTGTTAGGCACACATGGAATGAAAAGTAGAAAGGGAAATTTTTTCTTCTTCTTGGCTCCCAACTTTATTCTTCCATTTCCTATCCCATTTTCCACTTCTATTTTCTCCTACTATACTTACGTAACCAATATTTTAAAAGCTTTATATATGTCCTAGAGCAAATCCAGATATAGAGGGGAAAAGCGTGTGTGGATACATACAAATGGGTTGTCTGATATGGGGTTGAGGTGGGCTACTGCTCACATTGATATTATGTAGCTCATACAACATTATGCTCTCATATAGCTTCATATTTTTCTTCATTTTCATCCAACCGGCAATCCGATGCAATGGTTTGGGTAGACAATGGTGAAATAGTGGATGATGGGAAGGTTGAGTTGGTTGGATAAAAAAGAGTATAATGTTATTACATGATAGCCTTCTTCTTCCCCACTTTCTCCAGTATTACGATTGCATTGTAGCAAACAGATGAATTGCTTGCTCGTGGTCTAGCCATTATGACTCTTTTTTCTACCTTCCTCGTCTGTTCCTCCATTTTCTCTTGAGTCCCGTGTGGTATGGTGGAGCGTTGGCCAACAAGAAAAAAAGATATATTGGAAGGAAGGAGGATGAACGAGCTCAATTGTTTGTCGGCTCCCATAAATTCTACGTCGCTTTTCATTCCAGACATGGATGACCTTTGTCAGAGGAGGTGTTTCCTAGTGAATACTTATATACTTTTTTGGTATAAAGCCACACACAGCTTTCTGTTCCTTCCAGCTGAACAAGTAAGTCGTTGTGAAGAAGGAGAGAAAGATGTTAGATATTTTTTCACTTCTTCCTTCCCTTTTTCCTACCACCAGCAAAAGAGAGGAGAGAGGACCGAGGGGATATAAAGTTGAGGGAAAGCCATTGTTGTTGACTGCCCCTTTACATTCAAGCTAGGTCGTGCTGCCTTTTGAGCCATTGCTCCTCCATCCTCTTAGTCTTCTTTTCTATGGTTGTCAGCATGGTGGTAAATAGAGCAGTGAAAGCATTTCGAACCTGAAGAAGAAGAAAGCCAATGTATGTCAAGGTAAGGAAGGTGGTGGTGGTGGTGATGTGGGGGAAGATAAAATAGAAAAACCATAACATGGCCACTTTTCATTGCATGAATATGTTCTAACATTTCTCCTTTCATTCTCTCATATCTTGATCAGTTGCCATTTCTAAGAATTGCAGGGTGATATGCTGGTGCGAATGTGTTTGGATTTGATTTGATTTGAGTCTTTATTAATGTGTCGAGCCATTTCAATACATCAGTACTGTTTTCCAAACAGGGACACAGTTACAATTAAAACATCTTCTAACTATTTATAACAAAAAAAAGGTCAACTAATTAAATACTTATAGTCATATTGAACAACAAATTTTTCCATTTCATCTATAAATTTGGCTTTACCGATTTTATTAACATCTAGATCCTTGTTAATTGCATGCCATATTTTGATTGTACGATACCTTAAGGAACGCTTGAAAGTAATCGAGTGAAATTTCGGTACTATTATCAATGGAGAAGGGAGCGGGAGAGGTTTTGAAATTGGTAGATGAGATGAGGTGCATTCATGTTTACACATCTTTATCGCACTACAACATCCCTGGAGTGCATGAACTATTTTTTCTTCCTGAGTTTTGAAGAAGGAATGAAAATTCTTTTTAATTTGGGAGGCATCTTTGAGAGAGCCCTTTTACTTTTACCACCCGCCTGCCTCTCACACTTTTTTTCGTGACTTGTCTTATCTCTAAATCTCTAAAGATGCTAACCTTGCCACACATTTCCGGCAAACTTATGAGCATCCTGGTGGCCTCATACGTGGTGTGCTAGTGAAGCTAGTGCTTCAAATCATCTGTCATCCACTATGTGAATGAATCTCAGTGGCGGCCTTGCTAGTTTTTAGAATTTGTGAATACTTATCCCAGCTCCCTGTATTAAGACGCCCACCACTTTTCAATTTTATTATTTTTGAAGAGAGAAAATACAAACTTCCTTCTTGTTTTATGCTAGTTTTTGATTTTCACCTGAGTCAATTCCCAAGCGATAAACATATGGAAGATGTGATGAAGAAGGGAAAAGTTAGGCAACTTTTCTGCCGCATCCAAAAGAAAACTTGGGAAACAACAAAGTTTACTACGAGTCTGTTCTTCCCGTATGGAATTGGAAGAGTTTTTTGTATACTTTTTTTAAATTAATTTCGTCTACGCTTTAGAAAACGTTAGTGTTCAGTGTAGGCAATTCAATAGATTCTAAGTTTAAATTTAAGGGGAGATGGAATCACATTAAAAAGTTTTCTTTTTGTCTTGTGCATTTCCTGCACCATCCGAACACACTTGCACAACTATGGACGTACAATTTATTATTAAAATCATCCCCTAATGCAACAACCGAGCAATTTATGTACAATAATTTTTTATCGCAAGAAGTAATTGCGGAAGGACTGGTGTAAAATGACAAGTTGTCCTTTCAGTTCTTAATGCAACACTACATTAGTAATTGGGAATATTTTTCTAGGCAATTTTTTATTTTATTATATATTTACGTCGTTATAATAAGGTTATGCGCACGTCGAAACAAAACCCGACTTGAATACCTTGAGAGGAGAGATGAGTCTTCAAGTCCCGGTCCTTGTTTGTTTTTGTTTATTTCACACAAACTGTAAAGGATGTGGGTCATATCGTATCTTCTTAGACCTTCTTAGACTACGTTTTTTCGGCGAGCTTTCACATAATTGGGAGTAAAGCAGACAGTATATGAAAATACAATCCTAGGTTGAACATTCATTGTTATTTCTGGAGGTAATGTGTATCCAGATTCTTAACCTTTCACCATTATATCAGCATTGCATGTATGATGGGTGCATCTGCTGGTATGTATTTTATTACATAGCAGAAAGCAGATATGCATGGGTTGAATAGCGTAGTTGTGTTGTAGATAATAGACAACGTGATGTAACATAACTTGGGTACATGGTGATATATGATATGTATCCGAATCCGACTCGGAGTAAAAAGCACGCCAGAATTTTGATATATATGAAGTGCAGCACATTATAACAGAACCCTGAAGTTATATAACTTTTTGTCTCTCCCACATTTTTAATGGTAGGAAGAGTTGTCCTCAGCATATAACGGAACCTCTGTTTTGTTGCGGTAACTAGCTTGTAGTATGTTTTCACATAGCTGCATATTATTCGATACGAGTTTATACCTACACCATATCACAGAACCACTAGCTCTTCTTTCGATTACACATTTTTTCTCTTTCCGCGCACAAAAAGTCGGATGGCCATGCTTATTGTTGGTGTATCTTGGTCATGAATCTCTTTCAAAATCTTGTAAGAACCTGTGTCTCTCCATTTCCTCTGTGACATGGAACATTTTCCTTTTCATCTTGGTTTTTATCCCTTTCTCCAAAACCCGTTCTTTTATAAGGTGGTGGTGTGTCAGAGTACGTATAAAAATGCTAGTTCATACTGACAGAAAAGACACGTAGTCTTGTGGCAAAAGCTTGGCTAAGCTTGTCTCATCTTCTCATTTCCCAGTTTTGCTGTCAGAATATACCTTGTCATCACAAGGGGACTCCCTCTTTCTCTTATTATTATGAGATCCCCTTTTCTCCTGCAGTATCCACCGCTTTTTCATTTTACAACGCAATCTTGTCAGAGATAGCTCTACCTACCTTGTATGTAGTTTGTGCTCTCATCACTGTACTTTGATGGAAGGTGAACGCATTTTATATCCTTTCATTTTGATGAATACATATGCTTGAAAAAAGACTAAGGTTTATTATCATGATAACCTTTAGTATTAACTTGGGTCCGGGCATGGCCTTGTCTTGCCGGTTTTCCTTCGAGTTTATCTTTTATTCTATTGCCATAATACATTCAATCCTTTGCCTTTATAAAAGATACAATTTATTCCGACTCACAATAAGATTTTCATACCGGGTAGTATTACTTATTAGTGTATTTCTGCATTGATGTGATTTCTTCCCAGCTTATACATTTCATATTTATGCCAGCTCGAATGCAAGCTTAAACTAATAACGTTTCACTTCAGTTTCATTCTCATTTTAAAATCAAATATGAATAGCTCAAAAGACACAAGACGTTGGCAACGCAACAGTGCAACCTTTCTCCTCTTGTTGAGAGTGTATTTAACTGAATCCTTTAAGAAAACATAGAAGTCATGGAAGCAAAGAGCCTTCCTAAATTGATGGTGGGTTTGAATTGAATATTATATCCTTGACGTTTTGACGCATAATGTACTTTTATTCTCCAAACTGAAAGCTTGCTACGAAAAAGGTAATTATAAAATATGGAGCATGATGTTACTATGTCCATATTTATGAATATATATTGCATATCCTTGGGATTAGTGAAAGTCTTCTATCTCTGAAATATGATTTTCTTTTCCATCCCGTCCACCAGGAATGCATTCCATGTTCTAAGTAGTCTGGGAGGACATAGATCGTCTCGTCATTGACATTTGAGTTGCTTGACTTTCAGAATGAGCAAGGACTTTGATACTGACATTTCTTGAGGTTATTATTTTGCTGAGAACATTATCATCATACTATATTTTATGAAGTACATACGAAATAGTAGGATATAAGAAAATCATAAGGTGTAATAAGCTCGTATGATAAATACGGATTGGAGTATTCATTTATCCATGTTGCTTAATCCAACGAGTTGGAGAGAATGTTGCTGGTGGATAATAGGAAAATTTGAAGACAAGACAAGACATGATCCTGATCATGATCATGATAATCAACATCCCCAAGTGATGTCATTAGCTATCTACATCTACGTTATCATTTTATATTTGTAGTTCTGTTTTCCTCAAAAATTGGAATCTCGTTACCCCCAGCTATCTCGCTGAAAAAGAAAATAGACAAGAGGAGATTGAGTGAAATGATCATGATGCTGATGATGATGTTTGGAAGGAAGTAGAGCAAACATGAAATGATAGGAAAATGATGAAGCAATACTGTAATACCTTCCAGACATATTTCTTCATCTTTCCTTCCGGCAAACCAAAAACATAGTTGAATTCAATCCTTTTTAAACGCAAGGCTTTTCTTCATTTTCTATTTTAATTCATTGTTGGAAGTTGGAACTCGCACTCATGCATGTTCTTCAAGTAAATTATTTTATGTTTACCTGAAAAGGTTGAATTTCTGTAATGACATGACCTGGGAAGAGGATTTAGTAGGGAGCTATTTTTTGTGATGAATTTGTTCTCTGTCTGGCAGGTTGGATATTGAATACTGTCTTTGCTAATGGAGCAGTAGTCTGAGAAAAAAAGGACAAAATAACCGGTAGCAAAAACGCGAATTGAATTTGCTCTATTTACAGACTAAACTGTAGAAGCAAGAGTCAACAACTTTTGTTCGCTTTTCCACTTCCCAGGTATACATGCCCACCTACCTTTAGTTTTATGTAGCTCAACATTTAATGCATAACATCAACTGGAAAAGAATGTCAATAACGAAGTAGAGACGAGGGAAATAGAAAAAAGCTGGAGGAAATGTTAACAATCCTGTATTTGTCTTTTCCATCAAGTTTAATCTGTTCTTTAGTTGAGTAAGTAGAAGAAAAGTAGGAGACAAATTGTCTGTGTTTCCGTATCATGTTGAATATGTCAAAGAAATTTTTCGTTCGGCTTCCTCCCACCTCCCGAAAGTGTAGGTCTGGAATAAATAAACAACGGTACGTTACATCTCATCACATCACCTTGGTGATACATAGGTGCACCCACATATGTACATAATAGTATTCAGAGACGAAAACTATGGAATATTTAACCGGGATGAAACTTTCGTTTGAATCCTAGGTTAGAGATGAATCGTCCTTAAAAAAGGTGAAACACGTAATTATTTTGTAAGGAAAATAGTCTACTGATGGTAGGAGGGACTTTTTGACAATATAACCTAAAGATAAAATAAATATTAAAAGTAAACCGGGTGTAAATTGGTAGCGCTACTATGGATTTTTGTCCATCTGTAAAATAGTAAAGTATTAGAAAATGAGCATAGGTTTTATAGCGTTGTAGATTACTAGAGCAGTGCTAGGACTTATTTAGCGAAATATTTTACAAAACCTTTCGCGTTTTGGTAGTCAAGCTGACAAGCTCCGGGACGGACAGATATGGACTACACATTCAAGAAATTTGTTTTTCTTCCATAAGTTAATGATATTGGAAGAAATGAGAAAGTGACTTTTCTTCCCAGCAAAACTTTTTCATGCTATGCCACCCATCGAATTTAAGAAGAGGAATCCCATAGTTTCGTCGTTGTTGTCGCTGTGCTTCTCGTCCCTATAATTTACCGCTATTTAGCTTTATCTGTAAGGTAGAAATTTGTGAAAACAACCTTAATAGGCCCTACGTATATGTTAGAACCTATACGTATATAAATATATATCATTACTTAAATGCATGATAGGATCGTATGCGGTGAAGCATATCATTACTTTAATGCACAGTTGAAGGCAAGAGTGATTTCCCTTTTGATTGATACCGCTTTTAGTTCGCTGAATCCGTACTTTCGGGTTTCTGAAGATGCTGAATTAAATAGTAACCGTGAATGTTTGAAAGTCATGTAGTTTTGACATGAAAATTCAAAATATCACTTTAACTGAAATTTTGCAATTCCAGGGTACTTCGACATGCTGAATGGAATGCTAACTTAACTTTCGAGTGAATTTTTGTGCAAATTTAAAAAATGCATATATTACGTTGATATGCAAAAAGTAAATAATGATTTACGTCGATTTATATATTCTTTATTCAATTATCTTTACATATAATCCTGTTTCTAATCTATAGCTATCAGCTATATGTGCTTACTATACCGATTAATCTATAACTTTAATACAGAAAAAAGCTTTCGGTGAAACTGGGTCTAGGAATGACTGCGGAAAGCCGGTACGCCGAAGAACCTTTAGCCGAAAAGTTTGTTCGCCGAAAGGAAAGTTAGCAGAGGAAGCATGTTAGCCGAAAGGAAAGTTAGCTGAGGAAGCATGTTCACCGAAAGGAAAGTTAGTGAATGTAGCCGAATCATGTATTATTTCCATCGCTGGTGCTTATCTTACCATAATATGCATATTATTCATATTAGAGTTT
>JAANSM010002822.1:0-14134 GCA_036850725.1 Orchesella villosa | reverse complement strand
TGAGCACGACAATTTTGATTTTTCACATCCAGCCCCGTATAAAAACGTCGTGTGACGCACGATAATCAATGTCGTGCCACGCACGACATTGTCGTGAATATGCAGGCACGGCTCCAACTGGCTGAGGACTGAACGATTACCTTACCTGAATTTTTCAGTGAATTTTCGAAAAAAAATCGAACTTTAGTGGATTTTCGAACATTTTTTGAACTTTTCAGCGAATTTTCGAACATTTCTCGAGCTTTTCGAACTTAAATTTTTTTATGGCATATGGGGTAGGGTGTTTCGAAAATTTCCGGGTTGGGGTGTTTGGTGTAAGTCGAGGATATCCAGCCCTAAATCTTAAATCCTTCAAACTTTGAATAATTTAGTTTACGATACTGTTGACTGTTTGATTGAAATCGGTTCATGTTCTATTTTTTACAATTTTGTTATTTTTAAATGACACTAAAAACTAAGGAATACGACATCCCATGGCATGTATTCTGCATCGTGGTCGATTTAAACCTATGCATGGTGTGGGACAGTGGGACGTCACACACCAAATACATTGTACATTGTAGGCTTCGTCACCCACCAAGTTTTACTCTAACCAACCCTATCCAAACCTTTTATGATGATAACGTTATCGTAAATCTCTATTATCATAAAAGATTTGGTGTTTGGTTAGGGTAGGTTAGGTAAAACTTGGTGGGTGCTGTCCCACACCATAGGTTTACTTCGAACGTTACACGATGACACATGTGTATGTTAGCGAATGGTACTCACAATCGAAATGACCTTAAAGTGTAAATATAAATCATGACAGAAAACCAAGTACTAAGTAGGGTTGTTTCTCTACTCTATACATATATTCTATAATATAGAATAGATATACAATAGATATAGAATCTATATCTATTGTTAATTGTTGTATCTTTCATTGTCGTCTATCGCCGCAGTCACGGGCTTAAAGATTCATCAACTTTCTTTTGTATTTTTTTGCAGGTGATTTGGTGGTTTGTGAGAAGTTGAACCCTGCTGTTCCTCACGCTCCCTCAGTATAAGCGGTGATATTACACAATTAGACTTATCCACTTTACATGCAACTTAAGGGCATAATTATTGGTCATCATGAGAAGAAAAAGGAGTGAAACCAAAACTGGCAAAACTACTCAACAGAATCATGATTCCGATACGGACGAAGAATTAGACAGCGGATCGGAGCAACCTTTTTCCTCAGTTGATGTACTGGAAGGTACATCACAGAAAAAGGTTTTGTCATTTCCCAAAGGTCGATCTATCATGACTCCGTCTCCATTTGGATCTAGCGAGTCCGAAGACGAAAGTGTAGATGACAAACTTCTATCAGATGAAAAGAAGATTGAAAAGAAGAAGACGACCCAGATGGCTGTAAAGAATGCACCATTGAAAAGGGTAGACAAGACAAATGACGGAGTAGTCAATGCTAAAAAGCGAAAGAATGGCTCAAGCGCCGACTTAGAAGATGCAGTGCAAGGAAGCTCGAACTCTCGTGGACGAAAGGAAAAACGCATGAAAAGGACTAATCCAACCCCACCAGTTAATGCTGTCCATTCAAAAAAGTTTAAAGCTAATGTTGACCATCAGAAAGAGGCAAGTGATGACGAATTAAGCACATCTTCACCATCGCAATTCCAATCTTCCCAGTCCCAGCGTGTACCACAGTCTCAGATTGAAGGTCCTTACCCAGGCGTTATCAAGACTCTTCGTTTGCAAAATTTTATGTGCCATTCTGATTTTACCCATAATTTTCATTCGAACTTGAACTTTGTAACTGGTCAAAACGGATCAGGTAAATCAGCGTTACTATCTGGAATTCTAATTGCATTGGGTGGGAAGGCTGCTGTTACGTCCAGAACCACATCGCTCAAATCTCTTATTCAGAAAGGAAAGAATAGTTGTCGCGTATCAGTTACTCTATTAAATAGAAATGGTTTACGGAGCTTTGGGGAGGAAATTACGATCGAAAGGTCTCTTACTATTAGTGGAGGAGGGGGGTACAGGATCAAGAGTACGGGAGGTGAAAATGCCAATAATTGGAGGCAGCTAAGGAAATCGGAACTAGACAGTATTCTCGTATCATTAAACATTCAAATAGATAATCCTGTGGCTATTTTGAATCAAGAAGTTGCACGTAGTTTTTTGCGTAGCAAAGATCCCAAAGTCAAGTAAGCTTCTGTATTATAAAAAAAATATTTCTTGGTGCATTGTGCATTCATTATATTGTATTACATCTGTCATTGCCATGTATTTATACGAACCTTGTTTTTTAATAGGTTTAAACTTTTTTACGAAGGGACGTTGTTATCGAAGTTGGAGACAACAATAGAAGAGGCACAAGAAAGTATAAGTGCTACGGACAAAATTCTTAGCCATCACCGTAACACACTTCATGGTATGCGTAAGAATATTGAACATTTAAAGAAGAAATACGACAAGCTTCGCGAACTAGAGGTAGTAAAGAACAAGTTTACTTCTCTTGGTCACGAATATTTGTGGGCTCTTGTAATTCAACAAGAGAATGTGGTTGAAGAAGCGTTAGAATCAGCTGCAAAAGCCAAGAGGGACTTAATTCTCGTGAATAAAACATTAGAAAATGCGGAAAAGGCATATGCAAATTTAAATGAACAATCTCTCACCGAACAATCTACTAGTCTCCGAGCGCAGATAAAAGATAAAAAGCGAGAATTTGAAGAAATTCGGAGTGAAATGAACGAAGTCAAGAAAATGATAATCCAACTTCGAGCCAAAGAGAAGGCAGCTACCAGTGCAGTATCCAGCAAACAAGTAATGATAGATAAGATTACTTCTCAAATAGAGCGAATTACTGCTGAGCAGCAGAAGATATCAAACGAGGATGCTAGTCGGGATAAAGAAATTAGATCTGGACTCGATGAACAAAGAAAACAACTAGATATCCGTTCTTGGTTCAATAAAGTCAGATGGTGATAATTTTCAGTTAGCATCTGATCAGGAGCGCGAAAAACTACAGGGACTAGATAATGATGCGAGAAAGTTAAGATCGGACATTGAAAGTAAGAAGAGGACTATAACAGTTACTTGGCAGTACTTCTAATAAATACGCTGTATTTGGGAAGGAAATGGAAATGCTCGTAGCCAAAGTTCAAGCTAACATGCACAGTTTTGTTAAACAACCCCGAGGACCGCTGGGAGCTATGTTTAGAGTGAAGGATCCGAAATACTCTGCGCTGGTAGAAAGCATTTTGAAAAATCATATGCATTCTTTCGTTGTTGGCCATAAGAACGACTTGGCTTTGATGAAAGAACTTGTAGATAGTATTTACGGTGTAAGAGGTAGTAGTCAAAGAAGCTCTAGACAATCTGGACCCGTGCCCATTATACCTAACATAATTATGACGCAGTTTGCTGAGCAGGTATATATTATTTTTATACATATATATTACTATGTGTATATATCAAATTCAATTCTATCCTTTATTATTTGATATTGTTGAAATATGTAGCCGTATAATGTTTCCCGTCATTCTCCGTCTCACCCTGGAGCATTTACAATTCTGGAATTATTGGATGTTGACAACAAAGATCATATCGTTACGAATACTCTGATAGACATGCAGAGCATAGAAAGAATTTTGTTATTTGAAACGAATGCTGATGCTGCTCGGGTATTGAAACGTGTGGAAACTTGTCCGAAATCTCTGAAGGAAGCTCACACTCTTGAATTCTTCAAATTTACGCCAGCTCCCAAGTATTCCGCCCGCGCTTTAAATGAGTTTAAACATTCGAGGTTCCTTAAAAGTGGAAAAGGCCAACAGCATCAAATTGCGTAAGAGTAGTAGTTAAAGGTCTTACCTAATAAAATCTTGAAGTAAGTATTGTATAGTGTTGACTTTTCCGAACTTTCATAGTGCCCTCAAATCAGACATTAAACAATTAGAAGCAGACTTAAAAAATTTGGAACCTCTGCGAGCTGATATTCAAGCCAGGGAAAGTTCATTGAGACAAAAGTATCAAGAAAAAATGAACGAAGTTTCATCAACTAGAAGACAGTTGAGTGATGTCCAAAATGAAATTAAGAGACATGCTAACCATGTCGCTCAAAAAACTAAGCGTTTCGATTTAACTAGTTATGTAAGTGTGAATGACTTCTTCTTCCATAAATGCAATTTTTGTTGTTGTCGAAAGTACGTACCATAATGTAAATTCATTGTCTGTTGAATTCTCTGAGCTAATGACTTTTATCAATATTTATTTTATGTAGCAAGAAGAGTTAAATGAGTTGAAGGAAGATCAACAGTCCCAGATGTCGATACGGGACTCTGCAACGAAAGAATTGGAACCTTTATATCCCAAGTTGTCTGGTTTGGAAAATAAAAGGTCGCATGTAAAAGGGGAGGAGGAAAAACTCATATCTAAGTTAGGAGCTTTGGAAGAGCAACAGGATCAATTCCAAACTCGAATACTTGAAGCCGAAAAGGTAACATTTAGCATTATTTGAATAAGAATAATCTATTTATCCTAGTATTGTCAATTTGTTTGATGATCGATTCCTAGCAAAAGCAATTTCTGAAATTCTCCTTGCAGGTCATCCGAAAGCTGAAGGCCAAGCAAGTCACATATGAATCATCAAAATCGAAATTGGAAAAGGACGTAGCTGCTAAAGAAAGGGAATTGCAAGAAAAAACAAATACCGCTATAGCAGCTTGCTCTGAACGTATTGACACAGATAAAACACCAGACGATCTTCAAAGAGAACATGAAAATTTAAAGATTCGAATAAGGGAGACAGAAGCTCAATTGGGTGATAAGGTTCAGTTGAAAGCAAAATTGTGCAGTAAAAAACGAAAGTACAGAGCTCTCTACAGGGAATATGTACCATTAAGACGACTTCTATTGGTAAGTTTCTCAATTTTTTTCTGGCAACAATTTAATAGTTCAGGGTTTATATGTTAGACTTAGAACATGTGAAGAGATTCGAAATCATGCATTAATTCTGCGTCTATTTTTTTAGCTTATCGGACAGGTATCAGATTCACAAGTTAACAGTTTTGAATTAATGAAGGCGTCAATGGCACGACATCTTGAATATTTTTTTAAATCAATGGCGGAGAAACGTGGCTATAAGGTGAATTTTGTGGATTCTTTTTATTAAATTTGCTTACGATGATTGAGAATTAGTGAATAATTTGATGAATCGTTGTCACATAGGGGCGTTTAATCGCGGATATGGTCAATCAAGAACTTTATTACTTCGTTTGTCCCGATGGCGATTCGGCCTTAAAAACTCTCGAAGCTATTGATACTCAGGATAGAAGCAACTCGATCTGGTACGATGACAACTGCTGAACAAACCAAGAAAAATAAGGAGTTACGACGGGCTTTAGTAGAGTATTCCTTAGGTCTTTCGGGGGGTGAACGTTCGTTTGCCACCATTTGTTTCATTATGTCCCTGTGGCAAGTCATGGAGTGTCCATTTTATATGTTGGATGAATTCGATGTATTCATGGATGCATTTAATCGCAAAACTAGCCAGCGTGCGCTAATCGCAAATGCGAAGAATTTCTTGAAGTTTCAATATATCTTATTCACTCCATTGGATTTAAGCGCAGTACCAGGCCCAGAAGATGCATGTGTTCTCAGGTTCGCCCTATAATAACACATTAGTTTACCTGAATCAATAGATTCATTTGATCAGGATTTTATGGTTGCGATTACATTAAGTTTCTTTTATTACAGGTTATTTCCACCTGTGCGACGTCAAACCGGCGGCGCTACATCTAACAACGCAGCAGATGATGTTGAGCCTCCTTCTGGAACTGCCGTACCAAACTCGTCTGTATCTCCTGTAGCTTCAGATAACAGTGTAGAAAATATTGATCCTTTGGACACGCACGAGCAGAACCGCCGTGCCAAACGAGGAGGTTTGATTCAGAAAACACAGCAAAGTCGAGCAAACGTAAGGGGTATCGTCGAACAATAGGACACTGAGTTACTGAAACTCAATTCGAAGGATTTCGTTTTGTAGAGAAATAACAATATGAAATATTTGTAACGTGCGTATTTCGAATCAATGTTTAAATTAGTGTAAGGTATTTTAGAATATTGTATTAGTAGAACGCTTTCGTTCCATGGGGCTGCATTCAGAAAAAGTAAAGAAAGTTATGAATTATGTGCGCCTACCAATCCCCCGGTTTTATTTGTAGATTTTAATAAATTTTTTGCTTAGATTGTAACATTGAGTAGCAGTAGTTGTATGTGCTCCTGCCGTTTGACCTGATGAATAAAAAATTGAATAAACTTGAAACTTGAATGCTTCTAGTTGATGTTCAGCGTTTTCGAGATAAAGTGACCTCGAGCACCCTTGAGATAGAATGATAAGTTCAGTTTAAGCATACTTCATTAATTCTACCAAATGTCACTGATCTGAATTGCAATGTAGGTTAAAAATCAGATTGAATTACAAGACTGTCCTCTCACCTCTTCTGTAGTCCCGCTCCGTGCGTTGTCGTGGTTTAAAGTATATATTTTAACCTGATGTTTTCAGAGTTAATAATTAGCCCACTTGTTTATACGCAGAAATGTTAATATTATATAGACAGCCTCTTGAATTATAAACCACCAATTTCATATTTATACATTTCTCTGGGTTTATACACGTAACATAATTCGTACGTGTACGAATTATGTTAGTGTACAGTGAACTAACAAACTGTTAATATACATTGCAATTGCAATTTACTATACTTCCGCTTCAAATACTACAGGAGCAGCAGTAACAGCGGTGAAAAGTCAGTTTTAGGATCAGTACGCTATACATGCAGAAAACCAGAGAGTAGGTGAAAGCCATAACAGACTTAACCGAGGCGTCGCGAAACGCTTTTATCGAATTACGTAGTTGAACATTAAACTGTAGTAATAATTTGAGATGACCATATTCTTTTTCACAATAACCAAACAGTGTCTAAAGGCGAATTTAATATAGATGGATTTATTGAGCGTCTTCTGAATCCTAGCGAAAGGAAGACAGTTTCGATCACTGAAGATGAAATCCTCAACCTATGCACTCTTACAAAATCCAGTTTCCTTGAACAAGACACACTTATTAAGATCGATTCCCCCTTAAAAATCTGTGGAGACATCCACGGGCAGTACTTCGATTTGCTAAGGTTGTTTCAACTTGTCGGTTCTCCGTCAGCTACCAGATATTTGTTTCTCGGTGACTACGTTGACAGGGGCAAAAATTCTCTTGAAACCATTTGTCTCCTATTTTCATTTAAATCCAAGTATCCAAACAGTTTTCATTTACTACGAGGAAACCATGAATGCTTGCCTATCAACAGAATTTTTGGATTCTTTTCTGAGGTGAAGCGCAGATTCAGACGTCGCAACTTCATGCAAATATACCTCAAACTGAATGAAACCTTTAATTGCATGCCGGTGGCAGCTGTAGTAGATAACAATACGTTTTGCTGTCACGGTGGTATTAGCCCTTCGCTATCATCCCTCAAGCATCTCACCTCCATTAAACGACCCATACTTCCACCGAAGGCTGGTTTAGTAGCTGACATCTTATGGTCTGATCCAGACGAGAGTATAGACAAATGGGAGAAACAAGACAAACCGGATATCAATCCTAATCATCGTGGAATTGGATACTTATGGGGTAAAGGGGCACATGATGATTTCTTGAAGAGAACACGTTTGACCATGGTTATCAGAGCCCACGAATGTGTAGATAATGGTTATCGTTGGTCATTTGATAAAAAACTCGTCACCGTATTTTCCGCTCCAAACTATTCAGAAGGGAATCTAGCTGCGATAGCTAACTACAATGCTGACGGTTTACTTTCGTTCACAACATTCCAATAAAATGCAATAAATAATGAACAAAATAAGAACTCAATTCCACATGCCTTTGCAGCAATTTTTATTTTTATTCATTGTTCTGTTACAATTAAACTCGCTGGGCGATTTAGGAGAGCATAGAATATCGTAGGTACTGATGTGATCAGGAATAAAGGAAGTCCCATTCTTAAGAAGTACATTGCCGATAGTTTTTCATGCTTATTGTTGAGATACACCAATGCAGTAGGGATTGATGAAGATGGTATTATAAAGCACAATGACGCCATCGAAAACACTGGAAGTATAAGTGCACCTTGCATTTCCACTCTTCTGGCAGCAATAAAGCTGCCCAACAGTTTTTTCCAAACGGTTAACATCATAATACATGTTCCAGAATTGGACATAACATGCGAGCCAAATATCTGTGTTTCATTTTCGTAAATAATATGATCAACAGCATTGTTTTTGGATTAACACTATCAAATTGAAAACTGGAGTGGTTAAAATTTGTAAATAGAGATAAACGTACAGTCAATGCAATCAATATAAGTCTGAACTTGTAGGGCTCCTGTCAATCCATTTCCAACGCTCCGGAATATATTGTCTGCGATAGGTGCAGCAACTGATTTCTCTGAAAACGTACCTAAATTCAACAAATCATGCAAAACTTCAATAAAAGAAATATCACTTGTCACGGTTAGCACTTGAAAGTAAGAAACAAAAATATTTATCAACCTAAGCAACTTGAGCCACCGATAAGCATCACAATCCCCCAAGGAAATCTAGTTTGAACGCTTTTCCACCCAATCAGTCCTGCAGATTTTGGTTTATCTGCAGCTGATGTAGGTCCACTGAATATTTTGCATCCGATACCAGGTATAATGAAGCTGAGAAATACTATGATTATCATGCCCATCGCATCTCCAACGCCTAGTCTGTCATCTTTGGGCGAGGTTAAGTCGATCCTATTGTAGAGCAACTCTATCCAACCCGTCATGAAAACGGGAAGACGTGTGAGGTATAATATTATCATCAATCCGCTCAGAAATAGTACAGCCAATTCGGCAAAGCGAAATGGAGGTAACTCAGCGTGCTTTACGGAAAATATGGTTCCTAGCTGGAAATTATAACGTGTAGTAGCAGACAAGAAGTTTTTATCAGAAACGATAAGGAGAAAGTTTCGTGTAACATGAATAACAGTACTTTTCGTAAGGTAGCCGGTTCTACTTCGTTGGAACATAAACGTTCACCACTGTTCTTGAAAATTCGTTTCACAGCTTCCGTTTTTGTAAAGTTTGCCCACAACAGGAACGCTAGAGCTATAGTCGTATTAATTAATATTAAAGGGAAGGAGTAGGTCATCCAAGAAGCTTGTGTCCATCCAAATACCAACTTGGTTTTGAAGGAAATTGCGACTCTATTGTTGAGTAGTTCAGCCCCCATAGGAGAGCAATATGGCCATAGTGTTCCACTGAGATTGGCAGCCACTGCTACAGCGTACAACAGTTCACCTCCAAAGTCTTGTACCAACTTATCATTCTGCATTTCAAAGGTCTTAGCAGCATCTTCAGGACTTTCCTGAGTCGACTTTTCTATTGCTTCATTTCCTTCAACGTTTATAGAATCGGAGGTACGTTCTCCTGATTGTTCTCCATCTGCTGGTAAAAATGTTGACGCTTCTTCCGGTTTACGTTTCTCCTCGTCTTTCTCGACAGATACGCTAGCAGCCTAAAATAAGACAAAATGTAAACGAAAGAATAATTTTTCCGAATTAAACTTTCACTTTAATTGTCAATTGTTTAATAAGGTTAAATTGATAAAATAAGAAAATACATTTTGTTTTTCGACTGGACTTTTTGGTGACAGTTCTTGTAAACGCAGCATCCTTTCTTCCCCTAATGCTCCGGAAGTTACCTGGCTTTTCATTTCATCAAGAAACCCTTCGACAACTTTTATCATTAGAAAAGTAGCAGCAGCAGCATTTATCCACATTGCAAGTAATGCAGTTATTACAAATGTGTAGATGAAGATCCATCGAAAAGAGCCTGAACTATGCTTTAAAATTCTTAATGAGAGTCTTTCACGTAGGCCCGTCACGTCGATTGCCAACACAAAAATTAGTGATCCAAAAGTCGTCATATTTACATTTGTCATAAATGCGTCGGCTAGTTTCTTTGATGTTGAAATGCCAACCAAGGGCAGGATCACTAGTGGGACTAACCCTGTCACTGGAATTGGAAATACATTCGACCTGAAGTTGGAAAAATTATTTTTATGACGATCTTTTGAATGGCAATAATTGGTTTATATTAAGATAGATGATTTGAGCATTGTAAGTCCTCACATCCAAAATAAACCCGTCACAAAGAATGCGTAAACCCATCCTAGCTGATAGCCAAACAACGAGTTAGATGTTCCTTGTGGTGCGTAGAAATTGGGTAAAATCAGCAGAAATGTAAAGATAAGCGGTATGAGAACTGAAGCTGCAACTCTCAAATGATTTCCAAGGACAGACAATCTTGCGGGCTTTGGCTTTCCGGATGTCATTACGAATTTTTACAGCGTGAACAAGTATACCATTGGTTGGAATGCTGGCTTGTACTCCAAAGGTGCTAGGCCTAGTTAGTTCTTTCTTCTTAAGGAAAAGGGTGAAAGTAAGGTTTTTGTTATATTAGACATGCTGGTTAATTTAAAGTATCATTTAACCTTATTTGGAAATGTTGGTTGACTTATGATTTTTGGGGATTCACGAGCCCCTACACATAATGTACATTCCAAGAAATTGTGGCATCAGGTCAGAATGGTTTTTATTTGTGTGTGTCGAAGAAACAGTCAAATCGGTAGTTCTGTCCATAAAATAAAGTTGCCTACAGTTACTGATTGATGAGCCCTAATCGGAAATAACCCATTCGGTCCCGCTCAGTCACCAATTGGCTCGATTCCATTATGAGTATTCAACAATGTTTGTTCAGGTTCAGATACATTAGGAGTGCAGTGTAATATCAACTTTTAGTGAATGTAATGTGGTAACATTCCAGACAAGCCTTGCGAACTTGTAAACCAAAAGTTGAGCTTTTTACTTACCAAGTTGGCCAAGTTTGTATGGATATTAAAGTGTGAGTTTGGATTAGCGCTACTTATCTAATCGTAAATCTCTTTAAAATAGTATAAATGGAGGATGTTGAATGCAAAACAAGTTTGACGATACTAAAGAAACTTTTTTTTTAAATAACTTTAATATCAATAAAGAAGTCACCACTCTGATAAGCAAAAGGTCAGTGTTGTTTAATAATTCAACCCGAACTATACATAACGAATCGTACATAACAAGAGCTTGAATAATTGGAAATTGGATACTATTACGCACACGGATGTCGTTAGTAGTAGATAGTTATGTAATTTCTTCCGTGGTTTAATAGGATTCGGTATCACAACCTAACTGTTCCTTTCGCCGATTGATTTTTTAGGAAAGCATTACACAGAAATGCAAAAATTCCGTACTCTGACGCTCCACAAATTGTCGTCTCAAAATCGCACTCGTCTACAAGTATAAAATTACAATGCATTAATTAGCTGTGTTGAATTTATTGCAAGCTGCAATAATTCCCAAATATTTTCAAAATAGTATTCGTAGATATGATTAGACTTGCCAAGTAATCCTAAAGCGGATCCGCAAATTACGCCAGCAGATCCAGACAGCAGATATTTTTGTGGCTTCGGGAATTTAAGAAGTAAAATTCGTTCGACAATCGTATACAATATAGAACTCAAGAAACTACGTTTAATCACAAGCCAAACCAAGTTGTAATTCGTATACAATCTTCGAGCGTAAATCGGAGGTCTACCAAAATAGCCAGTTAATAGACCTACAACGAGCCCACCTATAATAATGATAATTCGATATTTTTTATCATATCTTAATCTTTACTTTAAGGTTATGTTGCTCTGCTGTACAATATTTCATTGCAGAAGCTTTAACTAACCGACTCCGCCTATAATGAAGGAATGTTTCAAACCTCCATAAACTCGCGTAACAGCTTCATTTATATTGATCTTTTCATTCCGCCTATAAAGTGTGAACTTTAGGCAATCTGAAAGAGTTTAAATAAATATAACAATAAAAGTTAATGATTCTAATCCTGTTTCACGTTACCCCAATCAAACCCTTCCTAGTTGACAAAAGTCATTACTTCTATAAGCAGTCTTTTCAGAGTCCTTATCATAATCAATTACAACTACTCTGTTGCAGTCAAAGAGGAACACTTTCCCAGTCAAACAAAGTTTGTAAGCTTTCCTGAAAAATTAAACGCGTGATTATTTACGAAATATCGAAATCGGGAGGTACTTCCATTCTCCATTATGATTATGATATGATTGCTAAGAAAAGTCTAGCTACCGCTCAAGTTGTTTCACATGCTCTTTAACGGCATTAGGCAAGCACTTCTTGATTTCACAAATAACTATTTGGCAAATATGATTTTTATTAAATCGCAGTGATGATGAATGAGCTTTCTCGATTAGGAATGAAGTCTTGAAATCATAAAACAACAAGTACCTTCTCCATCATTAATGGTCTTAGCATATATGATAGTCATCCGCCCTCCACTTATAACAGTACCAGCAATGTACGGGTGTCGTGTTCCAAATCTGTCTAACTGTTTCGATTTTAACGAGTACCATTCCAGCACTCTCCAATTAAAGTCGATCATGGCTTGATGGAAATCCTTTGCTCTTTTATTAAACTCCGTCCAATGTGTGTACCATCCATCGGTCCAAGGTATGTGTAAGCATAGTGGTATTGTTGGAACCTCAGGAAGGAGTGGCAAGCCAAGGTCGTCGAATTCGGGAATGCAATTGTTATTGCAGGCAGTTTCGGAAACTGTGCTATTTCTGCATGTGGTCATTTTTGACGTTGGGATTGTTGTGAATGGTGTTGGAACGCTATAAATATTCGCCACTACTAAAGATTTTGAAATGGATTGGTCAACTGAGTTAAAATAACTTCTTATTGTGTTGAGTTTTCTCAAAATCTCAAGCTAAACTGGAAAACTAGGTACGCTATAGAGTAGTTTGGTTTGGTTATGAAAAGTGAAGAAGTTTAGTCGATAAAATAGCAAAGGAAGGGACCATTCATTCATTCTAGTAACTTGGAAACATTGCTTTTGGGATTGGAAACAGGAAAACTGCAAACCAAATGAATTTCAAACGCTAACCACTCAACCACCCACACCTGGCAGGTTTTGGCAGCTGTGGTTGCTAATTCCAGAAAGTAGATACTCAATCGACTTCGCAGTATTAACTGTTGCATTCACAGATTTCATTAAATCTCCTATAGATTTCATTTGATCCGACTCTATCCTCTATTACAAAATCTGATACTCACATTACGCAGATTAGGTACAAGTTGGACATTATGCTCCCCTTACAAATGTCTAACAACTATAATAATAATTACTAATAATTAGTCTCAACGTTTCAATCATAACCCAATTCCGTAGGTGGAAAAATACTAATCTCGTACAAGATGTATCGTATCAATGATCTTAATTTTGTAGTTGTATCTACTATTAAACATGCATAATATGCATGTATCTATATGGAGGTGGCAGGTGAGGTCCAATAATAGTGCATAATTTTATTTTACTATTTACTATTTATTTATGTATCTTGGTTGACAATAGAAATGTTTACAAACGGCTACATTGCAATAGTAGCAACTGATAAGAGGTTTAACGTGACATGAGTAATTGCTGTTGAGATATTATTATGCATAATTAGAAATATTTGATTAATAAGTGCAACCACAATCCGAACGGTAATCGCCTCCTCCACTTCCACCGCCACCTCCAGAACCTTTAGAGCCTCCGTCACTATAAAACATTAAACAAAAGGAGTAAATAAATAACTGTATTCAAACGCGCAGTGCGCATAACTTGAATGCATATTCAAAATTGCCATATTCTTTTTTACCCTCCAGTTTTAACGCCAACTTCCCGAGCCAAGTAGGCCATTTCCTCTGGAAAACATAAGATTAAATTAAATTCAAACACACTGAAACGTCTTTAATTACACGTTACACATTCAACATCATTCACTCCCCCTACCCCATACGCAACAGTAGACTAGACTGGGCAATCAGATAATAACCTCAATTAAATTTAATCGCGCAATAGTTATTTAGTCATTTTAACCTGCATTCCGCTTTTCCTTTTCTGCTTTTAGGGCAGCTTCGCGTGCTGGGCGTTCTTCCTCTTCTTTAGCTCGGAAAGCGTCCTCTTTCTTCTTG
>JAANSM010002821.1:0-14134 GCA_036850725.1 Orchesella villosa | reverse complement strand
TACCTGAGAACGATGAGGATAATAACTGCCAATCTCAAATTAAGGTTCGGTATGTTAAGAAAAAGTCAGGGTGTGTTGTAAACTGATGTAATGAATATGTATTGATTGCACTTCAAATGCTAAAAAGTGAAATAAATGTACATTTTCTTATTCGTTAGACGGCTGGTGATGCGATTTGAAATAGTAGCTCATAAAATTGTTTTTAAATTTCCAATAACGCACAAGTACATGCTTTACAAGATTATTAGACTACGTACATTAGAAAAATAACTTTGATTATAATGTTACTTGCCAACTGCTTTGGGCTAATTTGAAACTGGCTGAATCTTGCATGGTTACATAAATCCCAACTAACTCTATACTGAATATTGATATAGTTGGTTATCTCAAAATACAACTTTCATAATTCATTTCCATTTCCAAACACCATTTCCATTGAAAGAAAAGCTACAACTTTGGATACATCGAATCCTTATGAATGTACCTGCACCAGATCACCTTAAAGTGGGGTGAAGTGAAACACAAGAAGAAAAAGTTACAATCCGATTCACATTGTAATTTCTTTCTCCTCTTCAAATTCCTCTTTCTTCAAATGGGACGATCCCGTGCTCAAATTCTTTCCAACTAAAGGTGCAAGTGAATTCGGGTTTTTAATATTTTTATTATTCAAGGGATAACTATACAACACTGTTGGACATTCGATAAAATCTCAATGCAAATTATCATATTTTATGATATTACAATTAAGTAAAGATTGGAGCAACAGTGTCATTGCAGCGTCTCCGTAAAGAATGTAAAATTAGTATATACAACCCTGTACATGAATTGAATTAGTGAGTAAGTGAGTGGCGTGAGTTATTAGTTTATTGATTAGATAGACTTCACAGCAATGTTAACCTTTCGTTTTGTAAATTAAAATTTGACAACAATGATGGTCACCACTTTTTATATTAATATTCTACAAACCAAAATAGTATGCTGTATGCTCTATCATAGCTTACTTTTTAATCTAACCATAAGTTTAGCTAGTATTACAGCAATGCTAGAGTTGTACATTCTAAGTGTCGCAAGTGTCTTTTTAGGGAGGCTTTCCTACATCCAGAACTATTTACAGAAGGCTTTTAAATCAACTATTTCATTCTATTACTGAAAGTAGTCCAATGACAAAATATTTGTATTCTTTTCCATTACTTCAAAAAAATATTTGTGAATAATAAGCGGTATGTTAAACACGCTTCATAGTTATGAATAGATATGATAATTAACAAAAAAAACTAACCCCCAAATTCCATTTCTATTATGATAAACTATAACCACATTCCAGTGCAGAGATTGCCGTCAGACTTCTGTATGGAAATGTGTAGGATTGAAATACGCAAACTCTGGGACACAAATATGAGCGATAGACAATAGAGTATGGATGCAAATTCAACTTTTACGAGAATTAAACATTCCGTCTAGGCATGAATACTTGCATACCTTGTAAACTACTCAGAAAGATTGTAAGCACAGGAAGCACGTATGCCTTATTCTGTGAAAATGTACCTTTTCGACTTGTAGACGAAATTTTGCATTATGTTATAATGCATGAAAATTAAGCGACACGTCTTCTGTTGATATTTGATGTTGCAAGTAACTCCTGTTATTGTAATTCATAGTAAGGCGTTTTACAATATAACGAAATTTGTTGCATTTTAAGTCTCCTTGTCGGTCAACTGACTGAGTTGTCCCTCATTTTTCTTACTCATATATTTGGATCATGGTTAGAGTTAAGTTTGTAAGAACACCTTTTCAAAAGTGCACATATTCCTTTCAAGATAGTTCTAAAATCAACTAACGTCGTATATTAATGAAGCCGATCCTTTGTCAGTAACAAATTAAATTAAAGTTTGTATTATTATACTTTTAGTTGAAGTTATCTTGTTGACAATCCTCACTTTAATTCGTCTATTCATAATACCACTTGAAAATCTATTCTAGCATAGTAAACATATGTTGTCAAAAACATACCATCGTAACCTGAATTGTTCCTGGAAGAAATCAGTCATCAGTTTAAATCTTAAGTGTACAAGTTCCTTTTTAAATTCCTATAATCAGTTCACTTCAAACAATGTACTCATATCTGAAAACGTTATCAGATATAGCTGTGGCAAAGAAAAAGTTGATGTATATGGAATCAATACTTGGTATTGAACGAACTTGGTATAAAACGGGTGATTTACTTAGGAAGACAATTATCCGATTATCAAAAGAGGTAATAAAATGAAACATTAAAAATTTGTTACCCTGCGTTTGCATTGATTGCAGAATGTTAGTATACACAATAGGGAAATAACCAAATAACTTTGTATACCGATGAAGCTGGTTGGATTGTAATGCTTGACACATATTTATCTTGTTTATTTTCTTGTCAATTAGATAGCCCAGAGTTTAACGTGGGGAAACGAAAATGTTTACAAGCGCATACATTCTCACCTTATAAATCTATCTTTGTCTAAGTGTAGTGGGAAGATTGACAACGTTTACGCCATATATGAGGGATTTAGTGCAAAGCTAGACGACTTCACAAGTAGACTTTCCGTATTGGAACAATCAATTAAAGAGGAATGTAAACTGTGGGACGGGTTCAGCACAAATAAAGATCTGGAAAAAATGACCATTCATGGTCTTCAACGATTAGTCGAGAAATGGGAGACAAGAGTAAAGTAAGAAAAATATATTTATGTGCTGTAGGAAATTTGAATTCTAAACATAAATCGATACGTGTGTACTATTAATAAAGGATTCTTCCGGACTGGGAAAGAGCAATGAATTCATTTGTAACGGAATGGGACCTTCATCTTAAGCCGAAGCTCAAAGAAAATGATCGTAATTGTGAGTTTTTGATTGATTCTCTTCTGAAAGAACACATGTAGCAAAGACTTTATCTATCAGATCTTTCCAGTCATCTCAGTTACTGTAATGTTTGTTAAGGAAGCAACACAAACAATACAGCGGTGTCACAACCACACACTGAGCTAACCGGTTGCGTGATATACGTATGTATGATACGTATGATACGTGTGTGTGATATGTAATTACAACAAACTAAAATACATATAATAGCTTTCTGGCATAGTAAATCGTTAATTGTAATAGTTATAATTCATAAACAGTCGAAATATAAAACAGTTTTGTCCTTCATAGGTTATTTTAATTCTTAAGCCGTCAGAAATAAATACTTAATTTAATATATTTTCAGGGAGTTCAATTCAATGTTCAATTGCTGCATAAATCTTACTAACAGTACTCCCGGGTTATATAGCATATCTATTAAATTGGGAATGGAGTGTAGGGCTTTCATCGTTAATCATTTCCTCCTAAATGTTTCATCAATCTTGAAGTCTTATCATTCCGGAAACGCGTTAGCCATACGAGTCTTTTCTAAATCATTTTTTCTAACCACTGTAAAAGAAATGGATACAAAAACTTTAGCACATGGTAACCTTTATGCATTGTATACTATAGCGTATCCTATCATCTAACGCAAGAATATCCGTTTAAAACTTCTTCAATAATTTGGGCTTTTTTTACATTTTTACATCACATAAATTTACATTTTTTGTAATTGTTGGAGTATTGTTACGATCAGCGATTCAATTAATAATTATTTTCTACTTTTGTGTGCATTTCTGAACTAACCATTCTCTTCTTTCCATCGGCAAGTTTTTGCTACAGTCTAGTTAATATGCTAAAAACATTCACTGACTTTTACCACTCCTTTAACAGACATGGCCTTTGTTAATGTAAGCAAAACATTACAGCGCAATCACTTTATCAAAAATTATAATTACATTTTAGGGATTCCAAACATTTTACATTCTCTGCCCTGCTTAACTTTTATGTCGCAATCCTTACAACAGTCCACCACAGCACAGTATTGCTACTTTCAGCTTTCCCTATGCATTTCCAATTTCATTGAGTAGGCTTGGTTCTTTGTTCCTTTCACGAAGAAAACTTGTTGCAATACATTATGCAGAAGCATATATCCAGGTGGAAGGTTCTTGAGTAATTGTAATAGTAGCAAATAGTAGATAAAACAAAGAGAAGTAAAACCAAATTTTCCCTTAGAAGTAAATGCACCCTATTTGTACTTTTTCCCCATGTCACGCGCATTGCTCAAATCAGTTTATTAAAGCACTACTGCACTGGCACTACCATCAGCACTATATGTGGATCAAGACAGAGTACGAGTAAATGCCTTACATATATATTTGGAGTACAGTGTAGCATACAAAAGTTGGTTCTTCTTCGTGGAGACCTACATGTCCAAGGATGTAGTATACGAATATTATACAGAGAGAGAGAAAGAGAGAGAGAGAGAGAGGAGCACAGCATGCTCTTGTAGGTCTTCCTACTACATTCTCACTCGCATAAAACACATTGTATA
The DNA here is from genome assembly GCA_036850725.1 of Orchesella villosa. NCBI lineage: Eukaryota > Metazoa > Arthropoda > Collembola > Entomobryomorpha > Orchesellidae > Orchesella > Orchesella villosa. The sequence goes on along the minus strand of JAANSM010002821.1, from coordinate 9,705 downwards.
TGCCAAGTGTGCAAAATTCCTCGGTTCTCCTTTGAGACATTACATTTCACAAGAGCAACCAACCATCTTCAATCCCTACACTAAATATTTCTTCCCTTTAATTAATGTGTTCGTAAAGCTTTTTTTATTAATTGATTAATTAATTACCTTCTTAAATATTGGTAATAAAACTGTTTCTACTGTCCAAGTTATATAACCCAAGTGTGAATTTAATAAAAGGTTTGAATTAAAGTACACGAAGAGCGTAAGACAAGATCTGGTGTTGTGACCGTGGTCACCACATTGATCTTGTCTAGGAGTTAGGTTATTTTTAAGTTCAAGCTACAACTTTTCATACTTATCATTGAATTAGTGAAAAGCCATTCTTGTGGGGCAGCTGAAGATCCTATGTAAGTTGTGCACTACTACCTCAAATAATATTTCTTAATTTAGTTGTTAGTAATAAATCATGTCATCACATCCACCATACATAAAAAATGAATCGTCACACATTACACGTGGCATATGTTCACTCACACAATCACAAAGTACTGAATTGTACTATATTGTCATTAGGTCCAAGTGAAAATGGACCAACCGTCCTCTGAACCCGAAGACGGAGAGATAAGAGAGGACGAGGAGTATGATGATGACCTCGAAAACAATCAAGGAGAATACCTTCCTCCTCGTCCCGTGAGCCGGAGGAAGACGTTCAGGAGTCGAGGACGTAGAAGGGATTATCACCAAAACCATTCCAGACAACCACATCGATCTCAACAACAAGCAAGATCTCACCACTTCAATGTTCACCCCAGCTCGTATTCTAGATCTAGAGGACGAAAGTATTCTAACCCTACCCGTCATCATGTCACATCCTCTGACTTCCCTTCTAGTTCCGGAAGGCCACCACCTCAAAGGAGGGTGAGTGGAGCCACTGATGGAAACAAATGGAACTCAGGGGCCCCGTCCAGAGGAAGGAGAAAGAGATCTTCCAGTGTATCAAGCGTTTCCAGTGATGAGCAAGGTATTTCCCCATCCCATCGGGATGTTTCAACTATTGATCTTAAACCTATCTTAAACACCACAAAACAAAAAAATCATGACAGTGATAGTCTTCAACAACATCGACGACATCGTAGTCGACAGCGTCATAAATCAAATCATAGTCCTATACGGTTTCCATCAACTCGTGATGGCTCAAAGAGTCTTACGCCAAGACCTCATAGTTCAAATCACCATACGACTTTGTGTCACGGTCCAGAACCACCTATCTCAACTATTACAAGACAACATAATTCAAGACGTCATCATAAATCCAAAAGGCATAATTCAAAGCGTCGTAGTACAGGTTTGCATTGATCTTGACAAATGTCACGAAACAAAAAACAATTATATAATGTCATAGGAAGCAAAGCATGATATGGCATGACGTAATATATTAATTATATAACAAAATGTAGTTTTACACAATGTGATTAATACATGTATATATACTTATCTGTGTTATACGTTCCTTTAAGTACACCTCTCTTTGCTTCCGATGTCACCATATGTCTTCTAGTAGACAGTGGTAATTTAATTAATGTTTTAATAATGCCATTATTACGTTAGAGTATTACATGTTTAGTTCTTTCTTATAACATCATCTATCAAAGAAGTTCATAACGAAATATGTTACAATGTACATAAATTATGTGTTGCTTAAGAGTCATGATTTTGATGATCATATAGCATTTGTGTCTAGATAACTCATTCATTAACAACTGTATTATTTGTGTGCTAACAAGCATTTTCGTGTCAACTACACCTGAGTAGGTATTTGTATAGGTGACGTGTATGCATGTATCTTTCAACTCTACTATAATTTATTGTAAATAATCTCTTTAAATGATGCTATGGGTGTACATAGCTATACTACATGTAATGTTCATTCATATTCATGCTGAATGGAAATAATTCAGCTGTAGGATAAATAACCAGCAGGAACAAATTAAATATGATTCTCAATGAATACTTTAAACCAGATAAAACTCACTGAAACTTTCAACGGGGGACGATTACACTGCATTTATTGCAGAGCATGCAATGTGTCTATGCTTTTTTAAGATAAACTGTATCAAATCAATGCATGAGAAGTAATGGGGAAAATATTTTCTGAAATTTTAAAGATCACTATAGATATGTATATATTTATTATATGTTAGCTGTGAACAATTTCTTCCTTTTTCGTCATCTGTGTCATTCATCACCACCTGTGTTTCTTCATGTTAAATAACTGGGTATATATATTTGGTGGCTTACAATGTTTCCATGTGTAATAAGTGTTCTACTTTTCGTAAAGTGTACAAGATTGAAAAAAGAATGTATTAGTAATTATGTTTCAATCAATTTAGGTAAAGCCTCAAAAACTGGCAACAAGAGTCAAGACTGTAATGGCACAGGAAGTACCGTTGCCAAGAAAAGTACGCTTAAACGTGAGGCATCCACGTCAAAACCTCAATCATCAGGTTTGTATCAGTTTTCTGTATGTTATTGCTGCACGCTTCGCTTGACATTGCTCTACTTATCAGCTTTAATTTGTTGTGCAAAGGACTCCCAGATGTGGACGCTGTCACCGATCAGAACAGCTTAGGAATGGAGCTAGTCAGTGAGGATGATGACCAACAGTCAGTGATTTTCGTGCCAGTCCCTAGGAAATCTCCAGTAATCATCACTTTGGATGTGACTGACACCAGTGAAGATGAGACAGAAGACGATGGAGGCGTGCATGATGAGAATAAGACTGATTCTTCTAAGTCTCAACAAAATAGCAACAATAGTAAACAAGATTCTCATAGTCGCACTACTGCTTCCACCTCTAGAGTAGAACATGGGATTTCGGTTCCCGTTACTACTCCAGAAGATTTATCTGCTAATGTTAATGCGGCCTCAAGCTCTGCCTCTACAATAGGTACTGAGGTAGTGAGAAACCAAGACGCTGCTTTAACAGCCATTTCAGTTACTAGTATTGGGAATAGTCATGCCCCTTTAGAATCTACTTATTGCTCAACGCAAACTGAGATTAGAAGCGACAATGTCGGAACAAATAGCAACCTTAGAAACTTAAATGATGCAGGTGAAGATGAACCTTACTCGCCGTCATCACCAACTACCGTAGAAGATACCACTGTGAGAGTAAACGTGGAAGATTCAACGTCTCCTCCCGAAAACAGTCGTGAGGAACAATTAGAAGACTTGTTCATAATGGAGTTAAGAAATGAACTGCTTTCGGATCTTATTAACAAAATCCCCGCTAACGGAGAAGATACAGAGGAAACTGTTACAGAAGAGGAAACTGTACAGAATGGTGAGCCAAACTCTACTACAGAAGATACAACTGGACAAAATGATGAGCCTCAATCCACTTCAAAAGAGAAGACTGCGCAAAATGATGAGCATCAGTCTACTACAAAAGAGAAAACTGTGCAAAATGATAAGCAACAATCAACTACAAAGGAGAAAGCTGTGCGAAATGATGAAAAACAATCAACTACAAAGGAGAAAGCTGTGCGAAATGATGAGCAACAATCAACTACAAAAGAGAAAGCTGTGCGAAATAATGAGCAACAATCAACTACAAAAGAGAAAACTGTACGAAATGATGAGCATCAATCTACTACAAAAGAGAAAACTGTGCGAAATGATGATCGTGGAAGGACGGTGGTTACCATCCGAAATACACCTGCCCCTAAGCCTGCTCAAGAAACTGAAACAATCGATTCGGATGAGGAGAGAGCGCTACGTGATGTTCTACTCTCACAGATGAAAATAAAAAAAGCAAAAAGACAACAAAATGAGATTAAAAATGGGGAGGCTGCCGAATCAACGGCTTCTGCTCCTACTACCAAGGACAATCGTCCCCAGGAAACAAAATCCAGTAGTGAGACAAACAAGTCAATACACACTACTAGAAAAGAAGAAAACAAAGCTTCATCTTCAACATCTTCAAAAGGAGCTACAGCTAAACCTTCAGTTTGCTCAAAAGTAGTTGTCCCTCTAACTTCTCGCCGGAGACGTTCAACTAAATCACCACAATCTCCACCTCATGTAGCGTCATCAAGCTCAGCAGCTCCCTCGCATTCATCATCCTCTCGATCAACTTCCATACGTTCTACAGTATCTACTTCAATCGCAACTCGCTCTACTCAATCATCTTCAACCTCTCGAGCTTCCTTTGATTCTTCCGACCGAGTGAACACGGAATCGCAAATTTCTCCCAATACCCGTCTCAAACTTTCTGAAGCGACGCGATCATCTTCCACAGACAGACTGAATGCTCGACGCCGACGCTTCCACGAACAAGAGACAAGTAGCGAAGATAAGTCTCCACCAGATAAAAGAAATCGCCGTGACACATATGGTTCTTGCATGGACCCCATCAACCCCAGCCTCATTCAGCCTGAAGTTCACCGTGTTGTTCGAATAATGGCGGATGAGCCCATTATGCCAGAACAGTCAAAAAGAATGAAAAAGAAAAGCATGAAAAATCTTCCACCCTCTGATTTGAGAAGGAAGCTAAATAAAAAGGCGAAGAAGAAGAAGAAGATGGCCAACCCCCAAATCGGTCCAGATAGTAATTCTACAAATGTGAGGGACTTTGGTTCCGGGGATACGGACATGAGACATGTAAGTACAACTCCAGAGGATTTCACTATTCGAAGAACAGTCAACTTCACAGACCACTCTTGTGTTACAACTGTCGCTTCTTCTTCACGGAGAGTAACAGAGCCTGTCACAATTGAAATACCTGAGCCAGCTGACGAAACATTGCAAGAACAGAACCAACTACCTGATGGTCCAGAATCTCCACCTCCATCTTCACAGTCTCAACAACAGCCACCTAGTCCTATTGCTATATTACATGAAATGCAAGTACAGTCATCTCCCGTGCACCGTCTCTTTGGCGCAGAGAATTTACCAATGCCACAAGCCCCAGGTAGTGTAACTTTTCAGCAAATTTGTCCACGTTTTGGAGCATTACCAATAATCGGGGAACAAACTTCTCCCACAATTCCATCTTTTACACAATCACACTTTAGTCCAGGTCAACGACAGGGATCCCCTGTCTCAGTTCCCATGCATTCACCACAACTTCTTGCTCCACACGTTCAGCAACAAATTTCTTCTGATCAATATTACATGCAAATGCAGCAACAACAGCAACAACCATACAATCATCCTCCATTTTTAATGACTACTTCCAGCGTTGTACAACAGCATGCATACAGTATCACTCCTGAATTCAACCCAAATAACAATGGTATGGGACCTTTCAGTCCTCATATGCATAATCCAGCACACATAGGTGGAGCACCACTACCACCTCCTCACTATGTCGAATCAAGGAACAACCTTGGCCCAATGCTATATCCAATGTCTCAAACTCCAATTATGTCTGTACCTGGGTATCAAGCTCCGCAGATAGGCGCGGGTGGTCCAGATGTCGATTATAGAATTCTTCCATCGCCAAATATGTTTTTGAGCCCGTCCCCATCCCAAAACGTTACCAATCCTAGTTGCATGTTTGGAGGTGGATCAGGATTTCCAAGGCAACCGACATCAATGCATCATCCTTACCCATCTCCGTCACAAATGTTGAATATGCCCAATGATGGAAATCATCCGAGAATGATTACCCATAATGTAACAGCTGGATCACTTTCACAACAAATGTATCCACCACATTATATGAATCATCCATCTGCACTATCGCCAAATGGAAATTTTACTTCCGCACTGACAATCAACACAACTGAGATTAATCTTAGATCTACGACGCCACTTCATGCAGCCAGTGTTCAATTTAGGCCTATTGTGGAATCTAACATTAGGGGATGGGACAGTCCCGCATCACCCCGGCGCATTAATACCCCAATAGATGTTAACTGCATGGACTGCCCTCCATCCTATGGGAACCGCATAAGGGAATTTGAGGCAATGAACTCCTGTCGCACCTTTTCATATGATGATCCGTCACAGCAATCNGCATGGACTGCCCTCCATCCTATGGGAACCGCATAAGGGAATTTGAGGCAATGAACTCCTGTCGCACCTTTTCATATGATGATCCGTCACAGCAATCGTTTACGGTGTCTATGGCAGGTCCATCAGGGTTAAATATGTCCGCTTCTGGAATGGGGGGACCTATGGTAACTCCAATGGCACAAGGCAATCATAGTTCAGATGAAAATCAATCAAATTTGATTAACGTACGCACTACTACCACTCCCTCCGCCGATTTTGCATCCAAACTTGCTACTGGTAATACCAAAACTGTTGAAAGTGGCACATCTAATGTGCCGGATAAAGGAAATACGCAAGGGAAAAGTAACAGGCTTATTCAAGTAGCAAAAAATAATGAGTCACCTAAGCCATCATGTAGTAAGGTAAACCAGGGTGGACCTGCATTTCCTATATTCACCAATTTTAACACTAAAGAAAAAATCATCTGCTGAGCCTGACGTTGTCACAATTAATGATGAGCTAGAAAACAGTGCCAGCAAGATAAACAAATCTCCTGTAGGAGTATCTGCACCAAGGGTGGCTGTAAATAAAACGCCAATAACTATGTCTTCCAGCAGTGTGGCACAATCAAAACCTGCATCAAATCAGGTACGCCCGTCTTCCACGTCAACTGTTATGACGCCTACAATCACTCGTCTTACAAGGCAGGCAGAACCAGCAGGAAAATCTCCCACTGTGTCTCCTTCTAGTAGTAAAGATGAGCAAAAAAATTCTCCCCAAAGTAACCAATCACAAATGTCTCCAGTTCCACCAAGAAGTTTGAGTTCCCCGATGCCAAATTCTGTAGGTGGTACCAGTGCTAATGCACGAATTATGCGCTCGCCAGCTACATCCAATAAAGTAGTCTCTCCAGCATCCAGTAGCGACTCAGGAATTAGTGAATCTCTAAGTCAACAAAATGTTGCTGGTGGTTTAGCAACTGAAACTGTTGGCATTCCACATGCAAGTACTTCGCTATCCACTCTAACCTCAGCAGTCTCACATTCCCCATCAGGTACCAAAGTACAGGTTAGTGGTACTCCAACTGGGAAACCAAAACCACGCGCAGGAGGACCAAAGAAGGCTGGTGAAACCAAGTCATTATCCTCAGGATCAGCAACACCACAACCAAGTACATCTACTTCACAGCGAAAAGTTGTAAGACAGGAGGTTGGCATCACCAACGTTGCCAAACATTCCATAGCAAAACCTCCACCTGCGAAACGTATGCAACTTATAATTCCACTTCGAGATGATGACCCGTCAACTTCAGAAGACGAAAGTAGTCCAAACACCAGCTTTAGTGAAAGTGGTGGGCTAGACACCCAATTTCAGGTGAAATTGGATGAGTTCTTAAGGAAAACGAGGAAAATGGTGGAACAAAGAAACAACGAGAAAAAGATGATGGGGTCTAAATCAGAAGTAACTAAGGCAGCTCCCTCAACAATAAAAGTTTCTTCAAATGTTGATGTTATAGAATCCGCAGGTAAAGCGACAAAGACTGTGAAAACCACTACTGAGATTTCCACATCAGCAACAGTCACAACACAGCAACCACGGACACTCAATCAATCAAGTGTAGTAAATAAGCCCTCTACTGCACCAGGGACCCAAGGTCAGAAATCCGTTCAGAGTTCACCAAATTTACCTGCTAACCATACAGGTTTGGTTAACACGCAGCAGGGAACAAATCTTGCGCAAACATGGAAAGCCTGCTGTAGAGACTACTAGAACTCAACCAACTTTAGCACAAATCATTACTAATGCAATAAATCAAACGGAATTGAGCCTCAATGCTCGAAATTCCACTGCTACAAAATCAGCCCCAGTAATAACTTCAACACCAGTAGCGGCTGCTACATCCGTAACCATATCGCAACCGTCGGCCAGTACAACAGCATCTCTAAAATCAGCAACTGTTCAAAAATCAGTGGTCACTCCAAATTCAGGACCTATTCAAAAATCAGTGGTCACATCAAAATCAGTAACCACTCTAAAAGCAGCATCTACGCCAAAATCAGTAGGCGTTCCATCGGCAGCTGCTCCAAAATTCGTACCCACCCAAAAAGTAGTGGCTGGTCCATCAGCAGCTTCTCTGAAATCAGCGACATCTACTCTAACCCCAGGACCGGCGTCTACTTCATCCAAGGCATCAGTGACCACTCCAACCCCACAACCACAAGCATCGACTTCAGCAGTCAATGAATCTCAAAAGAAAGTTGTTAGACCCAAGATAAATCCTCAAAATGCAGTTGCTCTTGCATCCAAATCATTAGCTCCTAACACCCCTTCAACCAGTAAGGGAACTCCATCTAATAAAACAACGCCAGGTGTAAAGACATCCTCTAAAGAACTCATCGACCAGCTTATGAAGAAGATATTTGAGTCCAGGGAACATCTAGCTCTCTCAACTGCAGAAAAGTCGCTTCTTAATATACGGTATAGTGCCTTTTACACTTAGGTCAAGTATAGTTACCAATTTTTCATTTTGAAAACTTTCTCTTTTCAGGCAAACCACTCTTAAAGGCGTTCAAAATGTAAAATCCGTTTTGGAGCAACATGTAAGGTTTACAAACTTATCAGCAGCCACGCAAGAGGAGATTAATCAGTTGAGAAAGAAAATAGATGTGCTACAATCTCGCAAGTCGCTCATGGTCTCCCGTACGGATACACTTGACACCACACTTGTCACCATTGCCAAGCCGCTACTCCTTAATCGTATCAAATCCGCGAAACTTACTCAAGCAGTTAAGAAACTGGGTCAGAAAATACATGGAAGCGATTATAAAGTGACAGATATGTTTACAAATGATATTCAAACGGCGTTAAAAGAGGTAGGTCGCTTGCACTCGCAGCAGGATATTCATATGCAGAACAAGAGGGGAATTGAATTCCACCAATTGATTGGAAAGAAGATGTGGCAACCCAATTCTGTGATTGCTCAAGCAAGTGTTTCACCACGGATTTTCACATCACCAACTCCGTCCACCTCTGCAAGTATTACAAGAAACACTCAAATGCCAACACCCGGAGTGTCTAATGTTGGAAATAACGCTGGAAGGGAACCTGGAAAATCAATTGAACCTGTTAAGAAAGCTGCTAAAATGAACCAAAATCACAAAAGTGCTAATCAACCACCAACCGTTGCACCTGAAAGAATCGAAGCAGTAGCAAACATTGAACCCGCAGAACCTAATGAACCCGCAGAACCTAATGAACCCGCAGAACCTAATGAACCCGCAGAACCTAATGAACCCGAAGAACCTAATGAACCCGAAGAACCTAATGAACCCGAAGAACCTAATGAACCTTCTGAAAACATTCGCGCAGAGGTTAATGGCTTCTTAACTAGACATGCTTCTTCCACGCCAGTTGACTTACAAAAGAAAGGAGTGAAGAAGAGAAAACGTGATAATTCATTCAGAGTCAATCTTGCGGAACCGTTGTCAGCACCACCAGGGAAAAATAAAACTCCAGTGAATGTGGAGAGTGCTCCCGAGTCACCATTGAGTTCTATTCGACAAAGAGGGTTGGTAGTATTTTATTATAAGAATTATGGGATTTTATATGATTTAATTTAAAGCGTTAGTTATGTTAGAAACAATTATTGTATATTATGTAAATCCACGAGCTTATGTTTAATCTACTTAGGGGTTTGGGTACCTTGGGAATTTACAAGGGTCT
>JAANSM010002820.1:0-14135 GCA_036850725.1 Orchesella villosa | reverse complement strand
ATTGTTTTAATGCATCAATACTCCATAAAGGGCGTAATTATTTCTCCAGTCCTTGAAAAATAACTACCCTCCCAGAAATAATGTACAATTACAAATTGATACAAATACGCATGCCCTTTTATCATTGTTTAAATTAATTGGTATTAATAGGCCAAGTGTTATTTTCATTATGAATTTTTTCATTCTTTATATAGGTTTTGCTATATTTAGATACAGCTCAGACTATTCAATTTATGCTCAATGAAGTGCACTGCGTAGCAGTTAAAAAAACATGTGTTCTTATGAAACATGGGTTAGTCCTTCTTGAAAGGGCCATTATTTCTTTAAATATACCCAATTTCAACCAAATTAACTGTATTTCCATTGCAAATCAGATTGTAGAAGTGTTTTACTGTAGTGAAATAAAAACTATTCGCTACCTTTCTATATGCTATCGTGCAACTTTATTGGAGGGCAACTAGAAGGATTCCCTAGTTTGTTTACTAATGCATGTGGTGAGAATCGAGTATTTAATCGCACGCCAACTCTGCAGGTACACCGAGATAGGATGTTAAAAGCAGAAAACATTATTCTTTTTGTGGCCCAACAGCGTTCTAAAAACAATGCGATAAACACATAAACGCACGTGGTGGAATAAGTAATGCCACGCTGTCGTACGTCCACAACACTACTTGTTTTCATAAGACTTGCATAGAAGAGCAGGGTAGAAGCTAGAGTATACTAAACTTTGTAAAACTGACAGCCACATCGACCAATTTTTAGAGAAGTAACAGCTTTTCTATTGCCGCTGCTACTGTTTCTTCGCCTCTTTTGTATGGAATGAAACTGGTCGTTATTCACTTAATGTACTTCCGTGCCTTACTTATATATACTCCAGAATACTCCTATATCCTTTTCTTATTTGTGGCCTAGCTCTTACCACTACTAGTCTTTCTGCATTCGCAGTTCATTCAGAAGGATTGTTTTTATTATATATTCGACTCAGACGAATGAAATGACTTTGCATAGCATTGCTTTGCAATCCACCTCTAACCATTTTCTCGCGACCAACCTTACTACTTTTACTGTTGCAGCCTGAACCACGCTCTAGTGTTTTAGATATGATCATGATCATTAATTTTAATAGTGTGATTTGCGGAGACAGGCTCATTGAGCTCCTCGTCTCTAATTTCGTGATGAACTGCGGCCTTAACACTCATTTCATTTCACTCTGTCAGTGTCTCACTTGCTGTGCAGTCACAGCCCATATTTATTGCATTTAGTAAAGGAATCTAACAGGTTGCCTTTTACATTACATGCATCTGCCTTTTTTTTTGCTTTTTTAGGCAAATGCAGCATAAATGTGAAGAAATGTGTTTTTCTATTATTAGCATTCTAGTCGTATATAATAATATCGTAGTAAATAGTGTAAACGGATGTATAACGAATTGCGTCTCGTATTTTAACGCCATAAATTTTCTCCGTGTTTATCAACCATGTCACTACAAGTGGTTTTTTAAACAAATTACTTGGTTCAGTATCTGGATGCTTTTGGTACTTAATTGCCATGCTGATTCATACACGTTGTAATTAATTGCTAATTGACTAGCAATGAGCATTAAAAAGAAAAACAATGTCGGATTTTATTTGCAGTTTAATTGAGAAACGTACCGATAATAGTTTAGTTTACATTTTATGGTGGAATTTTACAAAAGTAACAAATGCATAGGAATGCATGCATCCATGTCGTGTCAATATTAAAAGTTACCCTGGAACAGATTTTTTGTACATTCTATAGCTGCCGAGAACAAATTTTATATTTGCTAAAACTTTTGTATAAAATGCGCACACCTACGTTTCACATGTATTTATAACCTTCATACATGCACGTATGATAAATGTGAACGTTGTGTACATGTTTCAGTTAACTCTTTCTCAGACTTTCTTTCACTTGTGAATTTTCATGGCATTCAAAGTTTTGTTCCTTCCATTTGCTCCTATATGTTCACATACGTTTATATGAAGGCGATCTGGCATAAGTCTTCTTGGGTGTAGATGATGGTATGAAACGGAAAATGAAGCATTACGCTATGTAAAAAGGAAGATATCGACCGACATGATTTCAACCTCAGCTTGTAGTGAAGATGCCATGAAGGGTGTATTTAAATGAGTCGGGAAAGCATCACATCACATAACATCGTCTCTCTCTCTCTCCTATTGAATGTAAATACATATATTTACATACATCAACCTACATGTTTTACTAAAGTCCATATAATAATGTCTACTTGTGCATGGGAGTATATGCTTCTCCATAGAGCCCACAGATTTTCCACTTCGACTACCTACGTAATATTTCAAAAAACGTTATCATATATAAGGGTTTTTGTACGCAAACAAACGGTATTCAGAAGAGTTGTCTGATCATACTACAATGTTATATGTCGAACTCTTACGGAAACGTAATGCTAATGCTCCAATCTAGATATGAAAAGTTTTCGCTTCACTTCAACAATAAAAATACTACATAAGCCAGTTCCAAAACATGACAAAGACGTACTCGCTTTGGAACGACGAAAATGTACAAAATGGAAAGTTTGAATTTGTAAATTGATTAAAAAACATTCAACCTACCTACACGTCTCTACTAGAAGCTTAACTTTTCATTCGCTAATTATGTTCATGTAACGTTTAATTTTATATGTATACTGTCACATTTCACTATTCCATTATTAGGTAATACCGACGTACTTTGGGTGGATGTTTAGTAGCTTATAATCACGTCAATCTTATCATACATACTTATGTTACAGACTCTTAAAATAAGGCAGGGTTGTCAAACTCTTGTCTGAAAACGAGACGTTGAAACTGGAGAAAACAGGGAAAGCGAGAAGAAGGTATAGAATTATCAAAATATTCTAAAGGGGTAAAATGAAGCATATCATGCTTAAGTCAAACGTCTGTTGCTGGCAGAGCAATGAATTTATGTAATCGCTTTATTTTCATTTAATACCATTTACTCAACATAAAATCGATGTCACCGTTCATCGTATTATTTTCTTGTATTCACCTTGCCAAATAGGTATTCTTAACATTGGAGTGTAGCTATACTTTGCTAGTATACACGATTTTCTTAATTTAAATACGCAGTACAAATAAATAGGATTGAGTTTGTAACTTCTTAGGCTTTCTACTCTTGCCAAAGAAAATTTATGGTATGTACAAAAACACTCTCGTAAAAAAAACTTGTGCCGTCTTCATTACAGGAAAAGATGCGAAAGGTTAAACAATATTTTTGCCGAGAATTGGAGAATAGTTGGAACTATGTAATACAAAACTCCCATTCCATTAATGGGCATCCAACTTGCACAATTAGTTTTCATTGGATTGAAGGTGAAACGCGATGAAAAGTACTTTATTACGATACCATTAGCTTTATTGCTCTTTCTGCGCGGAGGGCCCAAGAACACAATCTTGGTGACCGAAACTAAGGCTATTATAATAACAGAAAAAGGCATAACTGTAACATCAGCTTTATTACATGACATCAACATGGTATTAGAACAAATGCTTGAAACCCGGGTTGTTTGCCTCTGGGCGTTTTTCTATCCGGATAAAGGGCCATAAGATTCTTACCATGTTGTCTTGTGATGATTAGTAAATTGCTCCAATGTACAAGAACATCATTTTTCATTCACTAGACGTTCCTATATACGAAAGGATCATAAAATGAGCTGAAGTTTGCATTATGTTGTAAACATCACTCCTTTCTCGTCATCAGTTTGGAGTAGCAGTTAGATATCAATGTAATCTAGATTTGTTAGATGACTCCTTAGAACACGTTGATGTTTACCGTGACTACTTTCATAAGGAACAACTATTACACTTGTATAATGATGCTGATGATCATCATCATTATTGAGCAAGAGGTACAATGTTTCTCCCTTTGCTTGAATATGTATATATGTATATACATATTGATATTGATATTACTGCTTTCATCTGTCCAGCCATGGGCATCATTATTATCATTCCTACTGGATGTTTTCTATAGCCACTATGACTATAATTTGGCTGTTATGCAACGCAATATAAGTAGTCGATCGGCTTTCTCAAATTTTGAGCAGGAAGTTCTAGTCTTTCCATCAAATAGCCTTGCTATATAGTGTGTACGTACAATAAAGGGAAATGTGCAAAACCTTTCATAAGTTCTAGTTATAAGCACTAAAGTTCTGCTCTTCTATATGTCATGTTCTCGTCTGTTTGCATGTAAATATGCATATTTTTCATTGTGAACATTTCTTAGAATCGTGTGCACAAGTATTTAAATAAGATATATATATGTGTATGTATGCATTTTGTCTGTTTCATAATCTTTGCGAAAGGTTACAACATGTTTGTTGAGATTCATATAGTTAGTGCATTAATTCATCTATATATTGAAAGAGTGAGAGAGGTGGATATGTAATGGAAGCATTTCAATTCTGAATCCACTCACTCACTCTCGGCTACAGAAAGTTTACCAACTTTTTCTGAAAGCAAGCTAGTAAGTACTTGCTTACAACAGTAAAAAGCAGTCAGTTTGAGATTGAGCGAGCGAGCTGTGTACATTCCAGGAAAGGCAATGGTTGTGTGACCGGCCTGTACCGAAAATGGATACGGGAAAGGTTCTCGCGTCGTTTTTTGGTTGCTTTTGCTCTCTCTCTCTCTCTCTCTCTCTCTCCTTTTTCTCGCTTTCCTTGGGCTTAGGTTCAATAATGAGGTTCGGTGCTCCATTTATCCTCATATACGTGTAGATGTACACATGCTTAAATTATATCTATTTATACATTCTTAGCTCCTAACGCTATACTACTTTTACACTGATAAGAGGAGCATGTCTGAATTCATTGGAAAGTAGCACAAGAAAAAAAGTAGAGAAGTGAAGAGAAAAGTCAGCATGAGAAGAGTCGCACCACAGCCACAACGAGTATACTTGTATACAAAATATACATTAGATATATGAACAGTGGCAAAAGTGGTATTAGAAGATAGTGCTCATAAGCTTTTAGTGAATACTTGGGATGGATGAAGGGGCCGTGGGAGGAACAGCGAGCTAAAAATCTATATAGACCTGACTACAAATATAAAAGTATATATACTAAAAAGAGAGTCAAAAGCTTCATAATGAACAGAATAACTATAAAAGCTTTACTTGAGCTTCATGTGTATAACCTATCTGTCTGTACTCTAATAAATGCGGAGAAGTATCCATCTCTCTCTCTCTCTCTCTCTCTCTCTTTCTATCACTGTGTACAAAATTTCACTACTTGCTGTGCTTGCTAACTTGCTTTTGCTTTAGCTTCTTCCTTTCGACGAGAATATTGAGTGTTTTCACTATGAATGCATGTATACATTGTACATAACTACCTTATATATATATGTATATTCCTGTAGAAAGCTATGAATCGGAGAATTTGAGTGTGATGCACAGCTTTGCCAGGTTGCATTATGTATGTTTCTTACGTGTTTCCTTTGGAAGTAGCACTGGTTAGTAAAAAATGTTGCACTACTGGCTGACTGTCTCCCTGTGTGTGGCAAGAATTGACGATGATGATTACGGTGTAAGTAACTATGTAGTTGGGTCGGTGTTGTAGGAAAAGTGAGTAAAATCAAGTGGTAGAACCGGGTTACTCTCCCTCTCTCTATCTTCTCATTCTACGTAGCATATTTTGTTACAGAGTTCCCTTGACTGGCACTCATTCCCTTACAATACGGTTTCATTCGCTCGACAAGCCGAGAGAAGATGGTGGGACAATTCCAGTGGTGACTTGCATAATATAACAAGATGAGCGTGTGTGTGTGTGTGTTGTGTGTCGGGTATCAGCGGTGTGCAGTGCACCTCAACAAACCTCTCATACAGCTAACAAGGACTTGCTGGCTGCTTGGGTAGCAAATAGGCGAGTGTAAAAGCGTACAACAAAAATTCAACTTTCTCACAATGCCACAACTCACTCTCTTTCCCTTCTTCATGCGTATAAGCTAGAAAAGTGGAAGAGGAGAGAAGACTAACAGGCAGAATGCTAGTTTGTGAACGAGTCCGGAATTTTTTAATGGCCACGTGCTGAGTGTGACCATTCCTTGTTCTCTGTACTTTCTCATTCATATTATAATGCCACAGGTTGTTTGTGAAAAAATATATTTTCACCGTTATTATTTCCTCAAATCAAGTGATCCATGACCTTTTAATAACATTGTGTTATATGAGATACAGAGCCTATCTTTAACATAGCCGCGCTTGGCACTCCAGTTTTGGCACTGACATATAATTGGGGAAATGAAAGATGCCATGCTCATCATGTAATCCTTTCATGTGTGATTTGTTATAGTGACAGGCGAAATCGGATTTATATAAGAGAAGACAAGCTTCCTGTCTGTTGTTGTATGACTCGAATTACATGGATCTAGTTACTCATGTTTGTGATAGCTAACGATCAAAATAGTGAGTGATACGTAACTCATGGAGAAACATCCTGTTTACTCTATACAATGGACTTTCTCGTTGACAGCTAAACTGATTTAGAGCACTATTTTGTGATGCTGGAGTGTACAATCAGGGATTTTAATGTGATTTCTATTTATTTCGTTGACTTTACAAACGAATTAGTAGCAAATTTATATAGTATTTTAGTGTGCTAATAGTATTGATTGCAAAGTTTAAGGTGGAAAAAGCATAGCAACTTTTATCTTGTGAACAAAAGCAGACGCTCCAATTCTACCAATCTGAATGTTCTAAACTTTCCTTGGTTGACGTTATTGTGCTTCTTACCAAACTGTGATTTATATATACGTTCTCTAGTCACTAGTGCTAGGAAATAACACACATATATCGAATGACTGTAGTAACCTTGTTGCATTGATATACATCCTTTGAGAACTTGTAATGTGATACAGCTTTTTTTCCATATTTTTGTGAATTATCAAACCCTACATCTTCATGAAGTTTAATGAAAGTGCATGGTTAAGACTTTTTTGCTGTTTTTCTTACAATAATTTCATGGAAAAGTTTTTGCGATAAGAATGAATGCACTTTTATAATCAGTCCCATTTATTGAGCGATGATGGGTAGCCAATGCTAAAAATCTACGATGTAATAAGGATGTAATACTGCTTGAGTTTGAATTACTGGCTGGCACTCAGAAAACCCACTATCATTTATATGCGTATTTGCAAGACTATCTCTATTCGCATTTATGTAGACATACATGATGCTTAGCATAAGAAGCATCAACCTACACATGTTCTACCAACATGTGAGACACGCTTCATGAGGGGCACTTTTTGAGTGGATGCAAACAGTACGCTTGATAAACCTTCGTCGACTTCTGACTGCTGCTTCCGGAGCTCGCACTCTCTGTGTGCTGGCTGATTCTCATGTGCATATGTATACAGGAGCTGAGAGCATGGCCAAGCAAGTTTTGACACAACTTCACGGTGTCTAACATGTCCTTTACGGTGTTCCGTAATTGCGGGGCGATATGAAACTTGAAAATTATCACTGTGTGATAACTTCTCTTATAACAGCTACGATTTCTTTGAAATTCATTATATATTGCAACATTCACAATTCGCTTTGTAACAGCAAATAATCGAACAATTAAGATATATATCTCATTTTCTCAATTGACCCGGAGAAGGAATAGCGAAGAAAGAGTTTTTCTGACAGTTGTGTATCCATTATCGACATTAGCACGAAGTTTTTAATGTGAGTGCAGTAAAAGTGTGGAACATTCTCACAACGGGTAAAAAAAGGAATAATCAAATTATCCAATCGTCGGAACCGAAAAAGTATTTTGAATTTAAATCCGAATACATTGGGGGAGGTGGCATTGAAAAAGTTGTGGAAGGTGGCGGGCCAGCGGTTGTCGAAAGGTGGGTTGACCAACCCCCACCGCGCCCGCCACCACCGTGTTCATGTGCAGCTTGTTGTGGACCATCTGGAGATCCTTGGAATGGAGGATGGCCACCTCCACCCCCTCCACCAAGAACTCCGTGTGGGCCCTCCCCAGTTGGTCCCAATGGGCCTGGTGGACCCATTCCCCCTCCTAACATATTGCCACCCCAACATTCACCTATGCCAAATGGACCACAAAATGTTATGGGACCTCCAAATAACCCAGGACAAATGTCCCATGGTCCTGGGGGCCCTGGACCACGAAACAATTCAGACCCGTTCTTCTGCGCTCCACCTCCACCAGCACCATCATATTATAGGTTTATAGATAAGCTAATATCGTTTTTGAATCTAGCTATGAGATGGGGAAATGAATTGACATTTTTTTTAACCGTTGATACCGAACCACATACCATATATAAGTGTATATTTCTGAATTTTAATAAGACATAATCAACTAACAAGTAAAATTGAATATGTTCCAGACCCATGCCCATTCCCAGAAGAGCAGCACCATACTTTGGTCAGCCCGACTACCGAATTTATGAGCTGAATAAAAGATTACAACAGCGTACTGAGGATAGCGACAACCTGTGGTGGGATGCTTTTGCGACGGAGTTCTTTGAAGATGATGCTACACTAACGTTAACTTTCTGCCTGGAAGATGGTCTCAAAAGATATAGTAAGTTCATACAATTCAATCTACCTAACATGCCAATATACAATTTGACTCAAAAATAATATGACAGAAATTGACATGCGTTTAAATATTGATTACTAATAACATTACTTCACCTTTCCAGCCATTGGACGGACTCTTATTCCACGTTATTTCAGAAGTATCTTTGAAGGCGGTGTCACGGAAGTATCCTATAACTTAAGGCATCCAAAAGAATCTTTCCATAATACCAGTATCACGCTAGACTGCGATCAATGTACAATGATTACTGTTCTTGGAAAACCAATGTTTACTCAGGTATGAGTACAAAAATTTCCATATTCAGAGCATAAACTACAGAGACAGTCGGAAGAAAGCCAGAAAGAATGTCGTTCAAATATTTTGTTTGGTCTTCCTTTTTTGTAGGTTTGCACGGAAGGTAGGTTGATATTAGAGTTTACCTTTGATGATCTAATGCGAATGAAATCATGGCACTTTGCGGTGAGGACAGCGCGCGAATTAGTAGGCATCCAAAAGAATCTTTCCATAATACCAGTATCACGCTAGACTGCGATCAATGTACAATGATTACTGTTCTTGGAAAACCAATGTTTACTCAGGTATGAGTACAGAAATTCCCATATTCAGAGCATAAACTACATAGACAGTCGGAAGAAAGCCAGAAAGAATTTCGCTCAAATATTTTATTTGATCTTCTTTTTTTTGTAGGTTTGCACGGAAGGTAGGTTGATATTAGAGTTTACCTTTGATGATCTAATGCGAATGAAATCATGGCACTTTGCGGTGAGGACAGCGCGCGAATTAGTTCCTAGAAGCGCAGTAGCGATGCATGCTCAACAGCAGGACCCAGCGATGTTAGAGCAACTTTCCAAAAATATTACACGACAGGGGGTTACGACAACAACTCTCAACTTTCTTAGGGTAACCATTGCATCTCTTTCACTCTTTCTCTTGTAACCTACTGTAGAGCATTCCATGGGGCCAACTTTGATGTGTGTTTACATATTTTATAGTTGTGTGTAATATTGGAGCCCATGCAAGAGTTGATGTCTAGACACAAAGCTTATGCTCTTTCACCTCGTGATTGTTTGAAAACGACGCTATTCCAAAAGTGGCAGAGAATGGTAGCTCCACCAGGTACGTATAAAATAGTAATCCTTTCGTTTTCCTTACTTAAAATACAATATCCTGAGCTTACTTTCACCTGTCTCATTGTGCCCCATAGAATCAGCACGGCCACAGTCAAAGAGGAGGAAACGCAAGGGGTCAGCATCAATATCCTCTGGAACCGGTGCAGGAACTCCTCCGGCAGCAAGCNTAGAATCAGCACGGCCACAGTCAAAGAGGAGGAAACGCAAGGGGTCAGCATCAATATCCTCTGGAACCGGTGCAGGAACTCCTCCGGCAGCAAGCAAGAAAAGATCGCCAGGTCCAAGCTTCTCTCTTGCGTCTCAAGATGTAATGGTAGTAGGTGAACCTTCTTTAATGGGTGGCGAATTTGGTGATGAAGATGAGCGGCTAATCACTAGGCTAGAAAATAGTCAGTACGACGCAGCAGCTGCCCTAGACACTGAACCTTTTGGTGCCGACTCTCCGATACCAGGTGGCGGATCGAACTCTTGGCCACCGGCTCAGGACAGGCCACCTCATGGAAATACACCTACCTCCCAAGAAAGCGATAAGAAATCACCAGCCGTGAGCCAATAGGGAAAGTCATTCCTAGAAACTAGAAACAAATTGTTCAGTAAAACAAAAATCATTCGTACACAACGGAGTTATCAAGAACATCAACTAGTGAAAACAGAAAACAGGTTTTTTGTGTAGTTTAATATTTCAAAAAAAATGATTAATACCCTATGAATCTGCATCCTACTACGTACGACGGTCACAAATACCACACACCATGGAAAATCAGAGTGCTTCAAGTGAAAGTTCTTCAAAACCAAAACCCGCCTCAGCCGCCGCTGTGTTAACCATTGTAAAACAAACCACCATTATTCATCAGCAAACACTTGTAAAATTACCCCCCAAAATCATTATAAACGTCCTCATTCGCAACAGTATCAAAAAAAAACACTTCAATTAAACTTGGGTTAGAGAGCTGGAGTATGTTTTTCAAATGTTTGCTGAAAGCATATGGCTTGGCACAGAGTAGCAAGAGAGCATTAATGGGGGAAGCAACTCTTTACCTTTCACCTCACTACCTGTTTAAACATTTCAGTTATGCACTACGTTTCCGAAAATCAGTTTTACCAATGAACAATGAGAGTTAGGGAATTGCTGTTGTTATACTTATTATTGGATTGTGTACACCTTTGTTTGAACTAAGGAATAGTATTTGGGCTACGTTAGATACAATTCTACAACTTTGAGGAACGGGAAATAAGTATTCATGTTACACTATACTACAGAATAAATGCTAAAAGAATTTATATTACGTACATTATATTCATCAATGAATGAGTGATGCACAACAAAAAATTTAGTGACCAAAGGCGTGTAAAAAAAACTTGACTAAGAAAACAAGAATAGTTTTTTAAACAAATTTCTCCATAAAAATTAGGGTTGGTAAATGTAAGAATTCTGGGAATTTGTCGTGAAAGCTGTGGACAAGCAAAAGAAGCAACACTGAAACAACTGACAGTCATTTGTCATACATATAGTATATATATATTATTATCATCGTATGATACTTACATACTTAAGCATCCTTGAAATCAAACGTTTTTTGTAATAGCTAAGTGAACTAATTTTTTTCTCGTGTGAAGAATTTTTTTTTCTTGAATGTTGAAATATCCGGTCAGTGAGTGTGTATGAATGATGATGATCCTGCCTGAATATGACGTGTGTGAAGTTAGACCTAAAAACTATGAACTATTGTATTTAACTTGATATATAGTTTTTGGAATATTTGAAATTAGTTTTAAAAAGCTATATAATGATTATATATTGTACATCTTCGGTGGATGGTCACCAAGTCAGGTTCATTTTTAGCATAAATTATATATAATTAGGCTACACTACATACAACATATGATGAGGTACATTATATATATATATATATATATATATATTATACTAGAAAACCCTGATGACTACAACTACACACACATACATACATTAAATTGTCAAGTAGTTTTTGGAAACTTACATAAAATACATTGATATGATTACCTATATATGTTTGTATAAGATACATGAAACACCGACCGACTGTGTTTGATTTTTCCGATACATTATTGTTATTATAATTGAATCTTGCAAAGTAATACAAAAGATGATGTAGCACACCATTGTTTCTGAAGGTTTTCTAAAAACACTCAAGTTTAAGACCGTTTACCTAGAGATACATACTTATTGTATATGACACCTTTGAAAGAAAATTTTTGGCTGTTATAAACTGACTACACGTGATTCGTTTATTTTTTTGGAAAATAATGTTGCAAGTTATCATATATGATTGTTTTCTGTGTGCTTTATGTTTGTTAATTTGCTATACTGGTTATATGATGTATGAAACAAAAAAGAAAGTTAGAATTTCCTGCAGTGTAACGGTTTAAGGGACCTGTTACCATTCAACAAGCAGCTGTGTTTATAGCGAAACGAAAATCAATTCAAAATGTATCCCTTATTTTTCAGTTTTTTGTTTTGTTAACATTTTAATACATGTGACATTTGATTGAATCTATAACTTTATTGTGAAACATGGGGACGGACATGATGTGGTTTATATATGGTTGTTGAGAGATGTAATTTGAAAATTCGTTCGAAAAAAAATTATATGCATACATATTCACACAACCAGATCTACTTATGATCTACTTAAAACCGTAATATGAATATATGTAGACTATTTAAAAAAGGGAACGTTGCATTTCTATGAATTTATTTTATCAAATTTATAAACTATACCACTATAAACGTACGTACGGTTAAAATTATGTACATGAATCATAAAAAACTATTATATGCTGTATGAGTCGAACCAGTAAGTACACATTACTCCATGTAAATACAGACATATACGACGATTGATAAGTACTAAAAATTTGTATCGATGTTTTTGTAATGAACAGAAATGTGTTTTGTTGTTGTTGTTGTTTTCTTTTCTTTTTAAAATTCACTGTGTGATTTTGTTTCCGGTGTAGTGTATAAGTATGTTTATAGTGAAATGTTATAAAACTGTTATTTCAATCAAAACTTGAACTTCAAAATTGATTCATCTCTCTGCCGAACAAATCAATACGAGGCAAGTCAATGATCAAAGTGTAGACTTTGTGATGATGCAATGCATTATCCAATCTATGCTCCGCATAGATACATAATGTATCTGTTTATTTTGGATTTGATTCGGGTAGAGAAAGTTTACGAGACAGAAAGCTGATATTTCATTCTGAAAAAATTTCATTCCTATCATCTTTCATAATTTTGGCATATTTGAATGACATTCACATTATTATCATATTGGCATGGTTTTTTTTATTCCGTTTTCGTACAACATTGAGAGTACCAATTATGCTTTATTAGATTCCAGTTATATGATCTTCTCAGGTTCACAAGTATCTATTACAAGTAGAACATATTTGAACCGCAAATGAGCATAAATGGTAGTTTGCATTTGCATATGGATACATGATGTATTTATTTGTTGTTTTAATCAATTTAACACATTTTGGTGGATCGATCAGCCGATGATTATTATAAATATATTAATTGAAAATGCAAAACTAAAATTACACTCACATTATGTAGTACACACATTCAATGCTCATTTAACATTCAAAAACGGAGATAAGTGGAAATTAAATTATATTGATACTACCTCATTCACTTTTATTCTACCGCCAGTTTTGCAATAGTGGTACATGTTTTTTTTGAGTCAGACGACAACACGTCTCAAAATTTTTTATTGAGTCATCAACATTTAACAGTCATTTAACAGGCAACTTTGAACCCAGTCCTGTACATCTATTCTGTCAAACTGACAATTAACAATTGAAACACATAATTATTGGTAAAATTTGAAAACAATTCAATACAATTTGTTACCTTTGCATATTTCGATTAAAAACCTCAGTCTCACGCATAGATGAAAACAACTATTACGTAAAAATCTTTTTTAGAAATGTCAACCGTTTCTTAAATCTTGAGAAAAAATAAAAGAACAAATTAAAATATAATGTAGATCAAAATGATACACTTTTCAACATTATTTCACGAGATGGTAGTTACATGACCAATACATTGATACGTAAAATGATCTTTAAAAAAATTCAGACTGCTTTAATCCATTAACTTCAAAAACTTGGCTTACGATTTTAATTCTGTACACATTAGAATTAATTACAAAGTTGCTTCTTGTTGACTGCAGGTAACTTATTCAAAATCTCGACCATGTGACCTCGAGTAAGTATGCCTTGCTCAAGTAGATTTGTCAAATGAAACAAAAATTCCATGTGCAGATCTTCTTGTGACAGCTCAGATTTATGTTTCTCCACGAAGTCTAAACATAAAGGACTCATGTGTACTATGGCTCCACGGTAG
>JAANSM010002819.1:0-14136 GCA_036850725.1 Orchesella villosa | reverse complement strand
CATAGAGCAACCAAGAACTATGAACACCAGTGATATTTGATATTTGAGCATTTTCTTCGTGGCAGGTGAAAGAAGTTTGCTCGTGTGAAACATCTAACGAAATTGACAACTTGAAATTGAGAAAGGAACCTTTCACACACGCAAACTGACTGTACTGTCTGACTTTGAGTTTTACTCCACTACACTGTCTACTTATACTATATCTACCTATTATTAACTATTAACTACTTTCAGAATGGGTTGTATTTTCTTGTGTACGAGCACCCAAATGTAACTGAAAATTAACGAGGCAAAGTTTTATAATGTTATTATGGTACTACGCACTACGAACATCCGAAAACTATATGTGTGTATTCGGTGGATCACAAAAATTTAATGGGCTTTGATTTAATACCACACATCTTATCTTTTTCAAATATTATACTAATAATTCAAAGGACGATTATCGGAGAGGTATATTGATAGGTCACTAACTACTACGAGCATGATCACAATAAAATATTTCGTATGTTTTATGTGGCTATTTGTTGCTTGATTCTAAACTACATAATGTACGAGTATTTGCTTGTGCTTGTTGTTTTTAGCTTCAATCTCTGGATAGAACAGATATGCACACTGTTGTTTGTACAAATTTACTTCATCATACAATTTATTTCTAAAGCTAATGTCAATGTGAGAAAGTTCGTTTTGGGAGTGAAAGAAGCGCATGTCGTTCAGGGAAAGCTGGCTGAAGGCCACAATTGTCCATTATCATGTCTGATTTGACTTGCCCACTAACTGCACAATGAAGTACAGAAGTTGTCGTTACAATGACATGCTCTTATAACAGTAAGTTTGTATGTGTATGCTGGTCCTCGACACGTAAAATTATAACAAGTCTATTATACTTACAAGACCCACCTGAATCTACAATATTCACAGTGTGCTATATAGTAAAACATACTTTATAAATGCACTGAGAAAAGTATATACATCGGGTGAAAACTACCGTAATTTAGATACAATTCGATGGGGAAAAGTTTTCTATATGGTCTATGGCAGCAGGGAGGGAAAAGAACGACCTTTTATTTTGATACGAAATGCTTTTATTCGTAGTTATTTTAAAGCAGTTCATGTTTAGTCTATCCGTTCAAATTCAAGCTTCTGAAACCTTAACTTACAGTAGAGTAAGTCTAGAATTCCATTTACAATCGTTCGTTTAGATACATTCATATGTTGTAGATAGTACAGTAGTGATAAAAATCTGATAAATATTTTATATCTAATAGACGTGGCACATAAGTATAATATGACTACGCTTACAAATAGTCCTGCAACTACGGTTGATTGAATATTTTTTTCCGTGTATTGAAACAGAAATATACATACAAAGACGTATTATGAATATAGTTGAGTGTGTGATAGAAGCCCACGTATAATGACTCGGAGTAGTCAGTAGTGCTTCCATGTCCAATGTTCGTAGATTGGATTAATGGATTTTTCCTGCTTTTCATTTGTGGCTTTAACTGGTAAAAATTGCATACATATGTGCCTGAAGTAGCACTCGACTCTGTACTAAACAGCAAAAAGCACACACACATAAATTGTCCTGAAACATTGTACTCCACCACAGCAGAAGATTTTAGTCCACTATTCCTCTGGCTCTGTAAGTATTCCTCATGTGTGCTTGTCACATTAAGTAAACTTTGAATGTAACAAAACCAAAAATATAGTACAATCAACAATGAATACAATTCTGAACCTCAAGAAAGCTATATTCGCAGCTTAACACGATGGTAAAGAGAGGATGGTAAACAAGCAGACCGATAGCATTCTGTACTCGTATGTTGATATTAGTCATTAGTGCAAGACAGATTTAAACAAGTACAAACTTCCATACATATTGATTTTACTCACTAAACAGAGATAGCAATACTAGTAATCCAAAGATATTGGATGTCTAAGTAATATGAGCTTTTCTATAAGACTAACTATAATATGGGTGGGTAAACTCCAGGTAAATTCTACTTAGTAAGTAGTACTTACTATTGGCTCTGGACATGATGGGGGGGATCGGTTGGGAAACTTATTGTTAGTAGTAAGTAAATTTAAATATAATGCACAGTGTACCGATACCAGTAAGCAAGCTATCAATTTAATGTTGTGGTGAAATGAAAAACATCAATACTATGACTTTCAAATCTATAACCAACTACTTATTATTTTAAAAGGTAAGGTAGAAGGAATTAAAAGTAAGTAGCAATATGAATTTTCGAAAGTTTTCTTAATGTTCTAAATTAATATTTCATCTGGGCAAAATATAAGTTATAAAATGTTATGATACAATCATTTCTTAAGTATACAGTATTTTGATATTTAATAGAAATATATGTAATTACAAATTACTAGAAAATTTCTCACGTTCAATTAAATTCTTACTTGACAAAGGTACCTGGTCCAAAAAATAAACGCTGTCTTCCCTTCCCATTTCAAATCAAATAATTAGACTTATCTTAGGCAGTAGCTCTTCTGGCTGATACTTAAACTGTTTGTAGCAAGAAAATTATCGATGAACTTTTGCTGAATAGAATACGTGTAGACTGGTGAAAGTACCCGAACATTAACTTATATGTTTTTACGTATACAGTTTACTCTTGTGATTTTTAGTTCAAGTGAAAGCTATTTTTTACGATAATGCAGTCACCATGCACATGCTTACTATGTATATGCTTGGATTTGGTCTTTTACAGATTAAGTAAAAGTTTTCTTGAAAAACGTATAGGTAGCTCAACAAGATTTAATGATGTCCCAACTTACACAAACTAACCACTAAAATCGCAACTGACTAAACCGAATAACCTGATGCAGTTCATAGTTAAAGTTGTTTTAATCAATATTTTATTACTTTCTCCGTACCGAAGCTTGCTCTACTTTTGAATACAAAGAAAGACACTCAATACATGTAAACTTTCATATTTGTTAGTAAACAGCTTTCTCCACTGTGTTCTAATTATATCTATCAACATACCAAAATAAGTACATAAGCATAAATACATACTAAAAATCTCATCATATATTATTTCATTGCGTGGCGAATAGCCTAATAGCCTTACTCTTTTATCTCAAAAGGAGTTTACTCACAGGCACCGATGGATTCTTTTATCAGCCGACAGTTATTAATTGCAGCGTCAAAATTGATGTGCTGAAGGTTGACGGAATGCAGGTTGTACACAAGACGAGCGGAGCTCTTTTTCATTTGCAGTGGACAACACGATAACCTATAAGTACATCCTATGCTTTTTGCACTATGTGCATATGTCATAGGAACTTTGAACATCCTACTTTATTAGACAATGTGGGTACTTGATAAATTACGCAGAAGAGCAATAATCTTTCCTTCAATTCGCCAGAGATTGTAAATGATAGCCCCTAACTCAACCTCAACATATATAATAAATCACATTGTGTTTAAATTGTGCAGTGTAATCAACTGCCCGCCATGCACGAGTATGAGCTCGACTTTATGATTACAGATTTTTCCCTTGTCCTTTTTTGAGAAAACTTGTTCTCTTAGTTCACTTTATCTTCATTGAGCAAGCTAAAGCTTCTCAATGTGGTTTTTACTTTTATGCTAATGATGCGTCATTTTAAGCAAAATAACTAATCTTAGTGTTACCGAAAACATTAATGTCTTGGTCTTATATAGAGTAGTTGTGTAGTCTAAGTAGTTGAAAACGATAATACATAAAAATCTTATGTTATGCTAAAGGTATATTATCGCGTGTTTGTTAGCTGACTTTCATTCAGTGATTGATGCTCAGCTTTCTAAATAATATATTTACTTTCATAGTTAAGCCTATGTAGGACAAGTGAAGGTAATTTGTCAAATTGAATTGGTGCGGGAACGGGCAATGAAATTGAAACTTTAGCAAATTAAGTCAATTCCAACACATTTTGTAGCTTTCAGCCTATTGTTTTGCCGTTGCCGTTGCCGATTTGGTCAAAATGTGTTAAAAGTTAGCGTGTTTTCAAATATGCCTGCTTACAAAGTTCAATCATTTTGGGAAAAAAACAATCATTCTTCAAAATCTTAACAAGCGATTTTTAAACATCATTAAAGTTTAAAGATTGTGGGGTTTTTAGATCATTTGGTCAAAATGATCTGAGAAAAGATCGTTACATTTCGAATTCTCACATCTCCCCAAGTCGTGACATTTGTGACAATGTTGTTGTTAACTTCGACCTCAAATAAGATCTACCTAACACATTTTATTAAATTAACCCGTAAAGGGTGTTTATAGTATAAAAATAAGTTGAATTCAAAGGTCGTAATTTGTGAAAGTATATGACCAATTTTTTACTTCATATCATGACCATTAACGGTATCAGTAAGTTACGAAGTTGCACTACTTGGACTCTTAAAAGGACACAAGGAATTCATTTTTCGTATTTCATAAGACTCATTTACGAAAGCCAATAGGCGCAACTTAGCATATTAGTTGGTAGTAGGCTGTATTTGGGATTGCCTATATTGCAATAGAAAGCACTCATTGATAATTAATGTTTGCAATGTACAAACGTAAGCAACAGAATGAAATGTGTAACGATTTATAAAGATTGCAAAGAATAAGTAGAATAATAAAGTAGAATAAGAATAGTATTGCCATCACCAAAACACGAATAAAAATATTTCTTTATTTCATTTATTCTTTTTCTCTTAAAATGAATTGTTGATGAATACCGACGTTCTTTCTTTATAGGTAATATGCACGTTTGTATTTCATAAAGTATTGAGACTAATAACATTCCATACACGTATAAATAGTATATATATAATACACAGCATAGCTGGTCAACATTAAGTTAAGATTGACAAGCATATATTATATAGGCATATCGTCGCAAGCCTATGTGTATGAAATCTCGTGGAGCTTAATGGATCAGTTCCGATGACAAATTCCATTACACGCATTCCTTTGATCAATATACAGGGACATCGCGACTTTCTCCGTGCTTAGCTTTATCATAAAACCTACAATTTTTCAATATGAACGACAAGACATAATATATAGTATATATAGGACATGCGTGGCCGTGTGCATACAGCTAATGCAAAACGGATATACGAACTTCTCAAAAGAGGAATACGGAAACTGAATTGGTAGGAACAAAAACAGTATTCCATTCTAACGTCCCAGACAACTTGCTGCAACATTTTAATTCATAAGCTTCCTGACCAGTTAGAGTGTCAAAACATTATAGGGGTTAGCATCCTTTCATTTTTAAACATTTACCGTTTTAGAATTTGCGTATTCATATACACATTCAGCATTAACACACGAGTATTCAAAGTCCACAATAGCTTCTAAAGAGCTGATGTATTGTTAAAAAGTTGTCATTTAGGCAGGTACGAAATCACAGCTGGAAGGAAGCAATTTGCTTAATTGAATTCCAAATTCACATATAGTTGCTAGTGCAGGCAAACACCAACTAATTCCGCCATGGCAAGTATACAAGCAGACAACTACAGACAACATTTATCATCGCTAACATCGCACATGAGAAAATTTGAAAGGCCGACACCACATGGGTATGACATCTTTGCCACTACATACATCAGCAGTGACATTCCCTGGAATAAAATCCTTTCAGATGAAACAGACTCGTACACAGCAGAGTCATTGCCATTCATCACTAAGTTTGAGGTTGAACAGCTCACTTGTCAAGAACAAGAAAGAAAGTTGAGAGGAGAAAGTGAAAGAAAAAGAGATTTGCTTTCATCTACGGGACTAATCATTGGCAGTCTTAAATCAGTTTCCGGAGTCCTCGAAAGTTTTGAAGATAAGCTCCATTTAGCACATTTGTACTTGAAAGCGATGCAGTACTCGGAAGTGAATAAAGCATTAACATTGGATGGTAAGTACCCAAAGCCGGATTCCCAAGCTATACGATCAACTTTCTCAAAAGAGCATCAGGCAGCCGCTGCTGCTGTGGCTAGTAGAAAAAACAAAGAGGATAGAGAAATATCCCGAAGGAAGCATGCTGAAACCCTCTTGCAGCATTATGAAAGACAACTCGTACCGATTCCACAATTGATGCATACCTCTGAGTCGAACCGTAGGATGGCATCTTCAGAGACTCAACAAGCGCTTCGATCCAATACCATAATAAAAGAAGCTTTAGGTAAGTAATAAAATAAAATAAGTTTTTTTTACTGAGATGTACCTATGCAGGTCCTATCCGTAAAGAGCTGTGCTTTGATTATGAATATTTTTAACTTTCAGGCTCACCTTCAACACCTAAAGAACTGCAACTAATCAAAGAACCTTGGCAATTCAAAGCTGGATTAGAAAGAACGAGAATACAACCTTCATTACAACGAAAATTTCCCTGGAAAAAGAACATTTATCCACCGAAATCAAAGGAAGAGAGAATTGCTGAATTGAGAAAGCGGATACCACCACTCCGATCGGAGCACTTGCAAACCGATCAGCTACCTGGATTATGGGAACCCGAACTTATGTGTGAATCATTTCAGACATTCCAAGCAGAGATACAAGAAAAAATTGAAGATTGGTCAACCGCCGAAGGTGATTGGTGGAAATTGTTTTATTCTAATAAAAAGTGTTCAGACTGGCTTAAAGCCATTCCAGATTCTCTGTAATTCAATCGAAATCAAGTAGTTAAATAATTATTCCATCTACTATCAACTATTACCTTTGGTAATTTATACAATGCGTAACAAAGTCATATGCCATATTGTATAATTTATTCACGGATGCATTCTATTCTGAATGAACATTTGCAGAGCAAAAAATGAATTCAAAACTTTGTTCTGCAAACCATATACAGTTGACTGCGGAAGTCCTCATCTACATCTCTGTGTACATTTTTTGTGTAAAGAACTGATGCAATAAATGCCAATTAATTCGTATTACGGTTGAATATTGCTATCTCAGAATTTTCTGGGCGGAAGAGTGTCAATCATACCAATGCTTACAACTAAAATTCATTTTATTAATTCTTCAAACTTTCGGGTTTGTAATTCAGGTTTCCTACAAACCTTAATATTATGTGGTTATCCATGTCAATCAGAATTGATTTCCACTGTGAATACTTCATAATTGATAATGACAATCGATTATAATAGTAGTTATTATTCATGTCACAGATAACACTGTCCTTTCGACTTTTTTGAAATACGAAGTTTAGTAGTGTTTGCAATATCTACAAACCAAACCGAGAAGTTTGTCCTTCTATTCTAAGGCAAGCAAGTGTATATCGTGAGAAAGTATCCAGCTGTCATTATCACGGATATTATTATCGCTTGGTCTGCACGAAGCGCACTCTCTTCACTCTTTCGTTGTACGTCTTCAGTGTTTGGTTTATGACGGATGACAATTTTGGTACATAGGCAAATACTCGGATCAACAACAGAATTCACAGCACAGTGAATATACCCTGGCCTGTATACATATAAAACGAGTCCATTAAACCTCTATTGTGTTCAAAAGGATTAAGGGATTTAAGTAATCAATCGATATTTTATGATCATGGACATTATTGGCAGCTTTATGACAAGAATAAGTCGAGAACAAAGTTATATAAAGTACATCTTCATGAGGTTGCAAATGTATAACTTTACCAATGCAATGATAACAATGTTTTACACCTAATTCAGTGCAGATGTACGGCTGCGATTTTGATGGCTTTAGCGTTTTGTTTATCCTACTTAAAAATTCACGATCAACTTTTATTAAAATTGGGTATAACGGAAAGGTCACAGGTTCAGCTTAACAAGTATAAGTTGGAAGGTGAGAAGAGTTAAGGTACATTGCCGACTCAAGGTCACTTGTTTGGAAGTTAGTCTACGTATAAATCCATTCAATATTAGTTTAATTATACACATTATGATACATTTGTATAAGTGTGTGATTATGTATGAGTATATTTTAACAAGGTATTGCCCGTTTAGAAGTTTTTAATTTTATGGTAGCTAAAACCTGATTTTCGTTTCGTCAATTTTGATTGGTGTGATTTGCACCTGCGAAAGTAATTCACTGAGGTAGCATAAGCGGGTGATATGGTGATATGATGGTGTACATATAAATCATTGTATGAGTGTGTGATTATGTATGATTATATTTTAACAGTAGAGAGACTAATCAAACTCTCTACTATTTTAACAAGGTATTGCCCGTTTAGAAGTTTTTAATTTTATGGTAGCTAAAACCTGATTTTCGTTTCGTCAATTTTGATTGGTGTGACATGCACCTGCGAAAGTAATTCACTAAGGTGGCACAAGCGGGTGTTAATGGTGATATGATGGTGTACATGTAAATCATGCACTTGCAATGGTAATGCCTTGTGTAAGGATCCGCAGTTGTCGGTGATACAACCCCTTTGCATGAAGAAACATTTTATTTCCACGATTTTATTTCAGTCCAGACAAAACACCCGGACAAAGAAGGGTGAAAGTACACACTATATCCATAAACCCCAAAAACGAATCCGACCCTGCTCTTGCTCTCCTACTCATTTCAGACCTGCATATATTTATTGCATTGCATGTAGCAATATGGGACTTGACTTGATTCGCGTTCACATGTTCCGTAGTTTGTGTAAATCGGAGTTAGTCGGACGGTCGCATTCGTGGCAGCAAGTACTTTTGCAGGAGGTGTCTTCTTAAAACTTGGAATACCTTGTAATCAAGACTCAAGAGCATTTCTGTTCTCCAGATTCAATCTAGTACGGAGTCTGAACATAATCTGCCGTTTCTTCGTATTTCTAATTTTTTATTCATTCCATAGCATTCCTCTTAAGGGTACCTATAAACTTGCATTTTTAAAACCTCAAATAAGCCTACAGAATACATATGTGCACTTACTTATAGGTCAACATAACGGTGACACGTGCCCTACGTACGCAACGACAGGATTAGATTGTGTTATATTAAGTGTTGAGGGTGAACTTGTGTCATACACGTGTCAGACCGCGTTCACTAAATAATGCTTGGTTACTTTGATCGTTTTAATCAACTAGTACAAATTAGTATAAACAAATGATCGTTGGATCATTTTTTAGATTGAATACATCGCGATTGACGCGATTAACAGTACAGCATACAGTGACAAATTCCTGACGACCGAAACTCGTCCCAATTTTTTTGTGCGTTGATTGTGGTTTAGCTCAAGCTCAGCCAATTAAATGCGGATCATGTATAGCAATATGGAAAATTTGGACCTTGATTCTATGAATCGACAGTTTTTTGAATCATCCCATTTTGAACTCATGTCCGAATCTTTTTATAGTAGTCACAATGAAAGCTCTAATGATATGGAGGATTGTGATCTTCTAGATGACTCCCCTTTATCCGGGTTAAGTGACCAAGAAAACAGCATTCGTACAAGGAGAAGAAGGAAACGGTGCCCTCAACAGCAGATTCAACAAAGGCAAGCAGCTAACATGAGAGAAAGAAAACGTATGCAAAGCATTAACGATGCTTTTGAAGGTCTTCGGGCACACATTCCAACTTTACCTTATGAGAAAAGATTGTCAAAAGTGGATACTCTTAGATTAGCCATCGGGTACATTAATTTCCTTTCCGAAGTAGTTAAAACTGACCGTGGAGCAGAATCAAGAGGACCTGCTCCTGAACCACCAAAGAAAATTGTCATCCAAAGCCACAGAGGTTAGTTATCTTATATGTATATCTTGTAATAGCATATATGAAAATACGTAAACAGATTGGTTGGTTACTGAGAAGGGTCGTGATATAGCCTTTGACATTGACTGAATATTTTGAGAAAACTGGAATTCACGATAAAAAGTCTCATAAAGACGTTACTTTACCAATGCCACCCTTCTCAGTAACCAACCAATCTGTTTACAACTTTGAGCATATGTATTTGTACTGATAATAGCAGCCACGATGGTGGAAACACACATTAAAAACATATATTTAGGAAGACAGAGAGGCATTCGCTGTTCTTATATTCGTCACAGATATTTCGATTTTAAAATCTTGACCCGTCATTATAATAATTCAAAATTTCATAATATATAATTAATTAGCATCAAAATCGGCTATCCCAGAAACATTTCGAAATCTTAGATGAATACAACAGAACTTTAGAAATTTAAATTTCGAAATTTTGACAAATACTACTGTAAACTGCAATGCAATCATTATTAGCGGGAGATTGCCACCTGCAACAGGCCTTGGCTTTACAGTTTCAACGTGAACGATATCTAAACATTGCCCCCAGTCCCATTTACGCAATGTTAAACTTGGAGCATTTGTGTTTCTCTGGATGTCTCTGGATTTCAGGTCAATTTGTATCCTTGCCGATATTTTCCATNAATGTTAAACTTGGAGCATTTGTGTTTCTCTGGATGTCTCTGGATTTCAGGTCAATTTGTATCCTTGCCGATATTTTCCATTTAACTTGGAAAAAAGAATTTCAGAAAATTAAAAAAACGCAATGTAAAATGGACCTGAAGCCTAAAAACCACCAAAGAACAGCTCGCAGACCTCTAGTTTTATAGTCTCTCTACTGTTAATAATACACTACAAACGAAGTAAATTAATAACCAGTATAAAAATTATATTTATGTTGAAGAGGTCAAAAGTTCTTCATGAGTATATGAGCCAATGTTCGATGTCTTGAAAAATCAGGTAATTATAACATTCTCCAGCAATCCAATGGAATGGGAAACGAAATAAACATGGGGGAATGCCACTTTGGGGCAATCTAAACCATACAAGATTCATTATTGTGTAAAAACAAATCCTAATCAAGAAATCCTAATCACTCAATTGGGATCATTTCTCAATGGTAAGTTTGAGTTTGAGCTGTGTATTTCCGTCATTTAACTTTCATTCTTATTATTGTTTGTATTTTTAATCCCCCACTAATGACTAAATTTTTTGTGCCTTTAACGTGATAATTGGCCCATCGAAATAAAAAGCTTCGAATCTGCGCGGTAAGTAGACGAATTTAAATTTCGAAAAATTCTTCTATTTGAAAACAATTACAAAATCACATTCCATCGACATTCCTTTCAACAATCATTACGACTTCATTTCAACTAAACCCTCTCCGGTCATTTCATCAGGATTAGGATACTCTTGAATGGTTTTTCTTTTCAACCAACTTTGGGTTCTCCCCAAAGGATTCTTACTGCGCTATAATAACGCCATCAATTGATTGAGGCTTATATCCAAGAAAGATTATGGGTATGGGAGTGCTGTCAGGCACCGAATAATTAGCTAGTAGAATTAAAATTAAACTAAACTAGTGTGAGATGAAATTAAACCATGGGTAGATCGACACGGGTAAATCCCCCATTCTGACAGACAGAAAGACATTTTTTGTAATAATTGCAGTTGCTGCTCAAGATACATTATTTTTAACTGGAATATATTATTATGTCGGGGTCAATATGTAACAGTTATAATTTATATCTTTTGATTAGGATTCGTTTTGTATTTCTTATTACAGGAGAGTTTGGACCAGTTGGAGGTCATTCACTATCATGGTCCAGCGAGAAAGGACATTACAATGGGTCCGTTATGGTAGCTAAGGTTTGGACACCTGAAGATCCAAGAAATGGAAGGTCGACCGGATCTATGTTTTGTGACACGTGAGATAGTGAGATTTGAGATTACTAACGATAAGTGGAGATAAATTATGTTATTGACAAAATAATTTTTTATGTCTACAAATTATATTGTTCAAATGCTTTAAAGCTATTTGTCGAAGTACCGCATCCATTTGACCGGTTTTAACTGTTGAAAATTGGTACTCATTCTGCAGTTATTATAATTATTATTTATTTAAATTTATTTTAAGATTGCTATGAAATGAACACGAGAGTTTGTTTGTAAATCAAAAATCGTTATTTATTTATTACATCAATAATCATTATTTATTTATTACTAAGGAGGGAGTGGATAGTGCATTTGTCACATTGTCAGGCAAATGGTGTTTTCGATTGATGTCTATATAGAGGTGCATCCAAGTACCTCTTTCGATAAAATAATAGACAATAATAATCAATAGTAATTTGTACGCAAGATGCTTGAATTGAACTCCACGCATCGCTTATACTGATACCAGATTCCAGGTGAAATTTTTGCTTTCAGTATTTTAAAATTCAAGTTTACCTTTGGTAGATCAACATGAGGAAAATAACCTTTCACTTTGCAAATGTTTCGAAAATTTCCAACTTATTACAATTATGTGTATAGAACAAATTAAGTCATAAGTTAACACATGCCTGATCATTCCCTCGTAAATTGTCATTTGTAGACAGATGTTGTGTTGCAATTAATTATTATTTTGACCTGTGTCTGGCAACTGTTTTGTTGATGTGAATGTACGATTAAACTGTAGGGTGTACTTAATACAAATACTATTATACAATCTTGTGCGTGCAATTATGAATTAAGTTGCAATGAAATTATTTTGAGACGAATTAAATGAATACTTTCAAGAAATCTGTCAATTTTATTAAATTCACGATGATTTACTTGCATAGAATCATACATATTTTTCGTTTTCATATTCACATTGAACGCATTTTCATTTTTAGGGGCACTGTAAGAATTCATGAATTAAGCGTAGTTTAGTATTTTTCTCCTACGTTGCTGCGCTCCTATTATTACTAACTGCTGCTTTATTAATTTATCCTATTTTACACTATATTCGATCTTGCACACAACATATATACTGAATTGCTGAATACTAAGATGAATAATAAGAGCTAGAATACTATCGAAATTTCGTCAAAATTCTTATTCTTTAGTTCACATCTTCTCCCCTGCAACCATCAATCGATATTTTCCTAAATAATAAGAATATGAGTCCATAGATAAGAAGGTATCTTGATGAGACAGAGTGAAGCCGAATTATAGGAAGATATCCACACAGCACCGTAAAACTATACATCAGACGAACGGACGTTGCGTTGCAACGTAGTGAAAAGAAACATACATGCAACGCATGCAACATAAGGTGGCTCCATAGCAGTAGCAGCCCTTAGTTTTTGTACATGTTTTCATCTGTCAACTATGCAATAGATATAGATTTAGCAAGGAAATAGTATTCTGTGATATGTAAGAAAGTATATATATTGTCCAGCTACTCTTCCGAGAGCCCTGTCCCATGCTAACTTGTGTCTTAGGAACGCGGTTTACATAAATAAATGAGAACGTGAGTACGCGTACGCATATATTACATAGCATGCAAGCCAGGGCTCTCGGGAGAGTAGCTAGGCAATATATAAGTATCTGTGAGAAAAGCAACTGCAAAAGGGACATGTGTCGATTTTCCCATAGTATGCTTAGTAGAAAATTCTGGAAAAGAATTTCTCGGCTCGCTTCTGAACAAAATTGGGAATAAACATAATTGTAAAATGTACGTAGTGGAGTGTGGACATACGCACATTCACATTTCACACACCTTCTCGTCATGCGTCATGCTTCTGTGGCACTAGTGAACCCTTGCAATTTATTACAAAGCTGAATAGCTCATCATAAGGATAGTTCACCAGAGTAATAATTACTTAAAGATTTCCCGCCACAGTGGCGGCAAATCTTTCAAGATTTATAATTCAAATTCATAATTACTTGAGAACTATATTTTATTACCTATAGATGGAAGAGCAAATTCTCTATAGATTCAGTGTGAAATATTTCAAAATTTCACACTGGAACTACCTTTTTTATTATCCTTCAAATAGAATGCCTTAAAATACCATTCAGAAAAACATAATTCACAGAATTTTTCAGTTTTACCCTATTTTTGGATGAAGTGTCAATATATATGAGTTAAATCAGTAGAAACCCATTCTGAAACTTAAAATCTAGAAAAGGATACAGTGTTTAATTTTTCAAATCTATGTCTTCCAAACGATTGATTTGATGCGTACCTTCAGTGTGATTAGATTATGTCGTTTATTTACATTGAGAAACACATTGTAATTTAAATGTAAGACGTGCTAAATGAGTTAGGGGTTTATGGTTCAGTGGGCTAAGTGCAGGGTCCACCAATTCTGTATTATCAATTTGGATATTTAACGAATGTTTTGCTTTCCATTTTTCGAACTTAAGAAGACCAATTTTGTAATATATCATTCTTATTCTTGAACTTG
>JAANSM010002818.1:0-14138 GCA_036850725.1 Orchesella villosa | reverse complement strand
ATGTTTTCCTTGCGGTTGACCATGTTTGTGAGCAGGGAGGAGAAAGCAGTAGGGAAAAATAACGGTTATTAGCCAGCTACTGCAACTCAAAAAGGGGCATCATGTAATACTACAGAATATTTTAAGGAAAACAAACGACAGCCTTTCTTATTGATACAACGTTCGACTAAGTGAATGCATTATGCTGACCACAATCACAAACTGAAAGTAGTCGAAAACTAATCCTAAACTTTGTTTCTTTAGAACAAGAAGGAGTATATAGAATTCAATGTGGAGTACTTAAACCCATTTTATGTTTGACAAGCACTCTCAATTATAGGTACTTTTTGCTAAGGAAAAGAAATTTATCGTGAATCGATTAAAAAAGCATCACACGCAAACCTGTCGCATGTATTAATAATAAAATAATATATGGTGAATTGTGAGCTGGATCTACTCGAGCTTTTTTGCTGCTTTAAATGGACAAACGCTTACCTTGTTGTCCACTTAAAGGACTTGTCCGCCTTCGTGGATAAAGAGTTCTTTGCTTAAGTCATATAAGTATGTACACATCAAAACCAAAGACAAGTATGTTACATAAAAAGAATACCAAATGCCAAATACTTCATGTTTAGCATTCCGCAATTGACATGTGGGGCTAACTAAAATGTAAAAACTTGCTAATAGCTCCTATTTTTCTTTCTCCACATCCTTTAACAAAACTTGAACGATATTGAATTAAATGGGAGAATGTCGTATAATTAGTGGCTAAACTGTCTTTTGTCTGTCAGTGAGCGTGTGCGATGAGTGAGTAAACATGAGGTACTGCTACTCCCTGAGCTATAGATGAAATTATCCTATTAAGCTTTCCAATGCAATTCACTATGAAGGTCACCCTCCACATCCACATCCACCCTCGTGCCGTTCTACTATTATTATTATGTATGTATAACACGGTTAATTACTATAAAATTTGCAGACCCTATTTATCAGAATGTGGAATAAACTTTGACGCTTACAAACTGCTATATATAACTGTTTTGTACTATTCTCCAACACCATCTACTATGCATGCAACATTATAAGTGGATGTATGAAATGAATGTACCAAACCAATGTAATGAGCAACCAGCAACATGCTACTTAATGTCTACGTGTGAATACATATCCTTGAATTGAAAGAATGTGATTTACCAATGTCAAACTGCTACCACAAGTAACACACTCGCCTTATTTAGAGTAATATTTATGTAAGTTGCATTGGATTAGGTATATAGAAGGCTATAAAGGGGACTAGCAGCACGCTTATACTTAACTGGTATAAACTAACTAACTAGTAGGAACATTGAATTATATGGATAAAAAAGTAAATTAACTTGAGAAAATGCACCGTCATCAACATTGGTATTTTTTGACTTGACATTTTAATCAGAGATTCGTATGCGTTAGCACAACTCTCCGTACCCAAAAGTATGGTACACAAAAGCAGAAATCACAATTGCGACTTGCTAAAAAACAAATGCAAGAAAATAGGCTACGGAAACAGGAAGTAATGAAGTTAGTTCTAGGCTGAGCACGTTACCTTTTAAATCTCTTGCAGGGAAGCCTTCTAAGCTTATGTCATATATGTGTGTATTGTATTAATTCAATAAAATTCATCTAGAAAACTCGCACTGTGTGATGTGTTTCGTTGAAACTAACAGCATTATTACAAAAACTGCAGCTTTGGGAACGCGCGTGCAGAAGTATCAACGACTGACGACTTTGTCTCTTTCAAAAACTTGGGTTATGTTGATCCATTTTGCTACAATCAAAACCTTTTTGACACGTATTGGACATCACACCACCAACTTTCGATTCAATAAGCACATCCATCCATACGTGGATACATAACATGCGATGTGATATGTATATCTGTTTTGAAAGAAAGACACCGCAGCACCAACTGTGTCCACAAAACGTTGCTACCCCACTATCCATACCGTCCTCACACGCGAGATTGTAACAAATTACACTCTACTTTACCTATTTACTAGCTCACAATATTATTATTATTGAATGATGAGCAGTACAAATCAGTCATTTCGTGCAATGCGATGCGATGAAAGGATTTATGAGATTCGTTTCCATTGCAAAAATGAAATGACTCACTCTCTCTTTCTTTGCCTGCAGTGCTCGTTGGCTGTGATGATAATGAGCTCATGCGGATCAACTAATTCTGTCTTATACTCTTCTCCAGCTCTCCTTGCCATGATGCTATCGCCAGTCTTTGTGACTTTTCAATCAGTATTTCCGAAGGAGTTCAGATGCTGATGATCCTTAGGGGAAGAATATTATTTATGTGCCAAAGCCGACAATACAAAACGGCGCCGTTCATGACTTCGACATTAACATATTTTACGAGGTGATGCTCCAGATTTTAATCCTATTAAAATGGGTGGATTCCTCTCGCTCCCATGTCTCCTACTTTTCAATGATCCCGAAAAGTTGCCGTAGATTTCTGCATTGTAGACGTTAGATATGCTTTTATTATCGCACCAGCTTCCTATGTTTCAGGGTTTTTGGGCGTTCACCAATCTTTTATGAGTTTTTGCCCCGAAATGATGCTGATGATGCCGTTACGGAAGTATGGGCGGACATTTGACAAAAAAGTAATATAAATTTCGTACCGTTGTGTAATGTAATGCAATTACCTCCAATCTTTCATCCATCCTTGCCATCAACCATCACACAAAACTTTCACTTCCATCGCATCTTATATAGAAAACCTGCTTATCCGCTTTCTCTCATCATCACGAAAGGGGAACAGAAAAGAGAAAAGAAAATCGGGTCGAGGAGTCTATTAACTATAAGTGAAAAAGCGGTCACCCCTACACAAACACCGACAGGGAGACAATGAATACCTACAGAGCAGATGCCGATATGACAAAAATGCATATAGTATAGTCCATATAATACTCTTCTTCTTTTATCTTCGTTCATGATGATGAATTATTGCATTTTGGTGACTTTACCAGGTAAGAACTTTACCAGCAGCCAGTGCGGTAGACCAATGAGGTTAAAATAAATGATGAAAGTCAAAAAGACTTCCTTTTGATGCTTTGTCATGTGGAAGGGGAGTTCAAAAAACTTTGAATTAAACACCCCATTTTCTCCGAAACCACGTATTGAGTTACGTATCATATGTCTATTTCTCATTTTTTCTACCATCTTATCATCCTATCTTATACCCTATATACATGTATCCGTTGGCACTCATTCAATACATGTCGTTTCAATATGGAGTATTATATGAAGGGGTAAAGAGTAATATACTTAACTTTCTACTCGCGTGCAAAAGCTCCTTCTTTCTACTTTAACTTGACAGTTTATCGAGCGGAATCTCACAAACAGTAACCCGCCATAATGTGACAAAGGAAAAGGAAAACCTTATTGCTTTTCGCCAATACTACTTAAAATTTGCCTATAATAGAATGACTAAATGGGGGCGATAGGGTTGGTGGTGATGTGATGTGATATACCAATACCAATTCTAAAGACTTTCATAACATAACGTTAGAGAAGCACATACACGTATAATATCCATATTTTTGGGTATAATCTTGTATACAACCTAATCATAGCGATGACTCAATAATACTGTCCTTATTTCGTTAAAACTACCATTGGGATTGGGACAAGGAAAACTGCAGCAATTATAGGTTTTGCCCTGTAAGTAAGTCAATAAGTGTACCAGTTGGAGTACACTGTACACACTGTGGTTTCCAACACCCAGGTGGTTTTAACCATTAACATTATTTATGTTCCGTGGATTATGTCCATTCTAGTTCCGCCATGTGTCACATTTCACATTTTTGTGTGCAATATGTGCAATGAACGTACCTAATAACGACCAGTGCAACGATTTCTCTGGCAGCGTGAGCGATGATTATAAATCCTAAAAAATAGTCATCGTAAACCTGATTTTAGTGGTGAAGCTAATCTTATATATACATATTACTTATATTCAAAAATAGTCTTTCCTTTTTCTATTCATCGCGAGCAATTCAAAATGCAAAATCATATATGCTTTTTCCAATTAGTCATCAATCATCATCACATCACTACAATTGGCTTGGCTTTGGCTTGTGAGAAAGCTACAACGAATATTGTATTTAATCCTTCTGGTTCTTGTTTCATGCATATAATATTAAGTTTCTACTAGTCAACAAGCCGTATGACAGTAACGTCAACTAAACTAGCTACCCAAAATTCCAGCTTATTTACGCTACTTTACTTGTCAAGTCTCTGGCTTCATTTCATTCTAAAGCAACACCATAGCCTAATATAGTAGCAAAACATTGACACTAATTGGGTTTGGAGCCGATACTTTTTAAGCATACATAATTATCCTATTCATTCAATTTACTTTTCATTCAGTTTCCTTATGTACATTCAACATTTGCAAACACACCAATTTGCATGGATTTCCCTTCTTTTTCCTGTAAACAGCCAACAGCCTATGGTTGTAAACCGTCGAATAGTGTAATTATTTAAGAAGCGAGAAAAATAACAGTAAAAATATTGTCATCTCATCATATATTTACACAAGTTGTGCGTGCCGTTTTTGTGTTTAGTCGCGGGGTTGTACTACTTGTAGCCTTTCTTATCTCATATCGTCAGCAGCATGTCATCACTTTGTCGTATGCATCGTTATCATGGATGATAAATATAATAGTCATTCACATCTTGAATCTCCTCATTAGTGACAAAAAGGAACAAGCAATTCATTGATACAGTCGAGTCACAAGTAGTTTTACATCCTTAAAACTCACAAGGAAATTTGTTATTCAGACTCACTTTTGTTTAGACTTACCAATAATCTGAGGCGATGACAAGTTGAAAAATATACTTCTACAAGGGACAGAGTCCATCTGGCTGTGTATTTACAAACATTCAAGCACACAAGATTGA
The DNA here is from genome assembly GCA_036850725.1 of Orchesella villosa. Lineage (NCBI taxonomy): Eukaryota > Metazoa > Arthropoda > Collembola > Entomobryomorpha > Orchesellidae > Orchesella > Orchesella villosa. The sequence continues at coordinate 9,206 of JAANSM010002818.1, read as the reverse complement.
AGATAGCAAAAATATGCGAGGAATCTCTTTTCATAAACGTAACTTTACTTGCGATGTGCAATGTGGAGCTTTGTAGCTTGACTTGTGCATGAATCTTATCAGTTCCAGCATCTCATGTCTCACACTCCAAACTTTTTACGTGTCTGTTATGTGTGGCAATGGCTTGCCTACGTTCTATAGTATTCTTGTTTCCAATTCAGAACAAAGCTAGAAGATGCTCTTGCACAGCAAAACTTCATGATGATGATGATGATGACGATGAATCATACAAGAAATTCAAGGAACATTCCACTCACTCTTTGGTTGGAAGATGTATACATTACGTATTTAGATTTTGAAGGTAAAGTAAATCCATATAGGCAAAGAAGGTTTTGATCTATATATATTGACGTACCTTCAACCTTGTTCAATATTCGCTGTAATAAGTCGATGATAATGTTGCTGATTAAAGATTAATCTCAATCTTATCAAATCAAAAGGGAGCTTAGCTTAATAACAGAATTTGCGCCGTCTATTTTCAGGTTGCTAATTTTTTTTAGCTAATTTCAATTGGCAGCAGTAACAGCAATGATGAATTAACTTTAAAGTACAAATTGTGTCACATTATAATTCTTCGTATGTCTTAGTCACAAACAAATTTTCCAGCATTACGTTCCAGAGAAGTATATAAATTCGCTTAGCATTCTTTTGATTAAGTCTCAACTATTATGGCATTGAACATAAAATCATCATCTAGCTCGTATGTTCTTATAAAGTAATATCACGTTTCACAACTCAGATATGATAGAGTCAATCTTCAAATAATTGACACGCGCACATCATCATGAAATCACATCATTTCTCTCATTTTCTTTATCTTCTCCAAAATAAATTGCTTTTGTTTTACTTTTCCACACAGCACACCAATATCCTTCCCCTATCTCATTTTCTTATATTGCACATTTACAAATCACACACCTCACACACACACACTCAACTCAACATCACGTAAAAAGTGGTTTCCAAGAAGAGCTAGTCAAATAAATTGACTTTTTCTTCTCCACTTCTCCCTTGTACTTCCCCAAAAACAATCAACATTGCAATTTGAAACACCACCACATTAATACATATTCCAAGAGAGGAAAAGTATATAATAATGTATTAAAATGCAAGTGAAGTCAAGTCAAGTGCATCTCTGTAGTGGGCCACACAGCTGGGTTACCTATACACACTGCGTCCACACGAGATATTTTTCAATTTACCGACAACGACGAGAGTTCTGTTGAATGAGCAACATATAAAGAATTACTTTTCAACTGTTTTTAGGGCAGCAGGTGAAAACGAAAATGTGTACTATGTACCTACACTTGTTGTAGAGTACAGGATGCTGCTGATGATGAGCATGATATTGATGATGATACTGCTATAGGTGCTTGTACACATTGTGTGCATAAAAATGTTGAGGTTGTTGATGATCATGATGATCCTTCTCATCATCACATCATCCATGCATATTTTTCTTTCTATGCTGGTAATAGTAATACCTTTTTTACTATATTATGCCCAAGTGCACAATGTGCACTGTAGCACACACGTTTCTTTGAAAGGAAAAGGTGAGCTTGTTGTGTTCTTCCCTTCTTGTTGAGAAATGTATATCTGATGTTGTTGTTGATTAGGATGCTGTTGCTCTCTGTCTGATGCTAATACGATGTACGTATTAGGTGCACTATATAGTTGGATGGATTGGAGAACGAAAAGGAAAAAAAAGACTGAACAATAATATATTGTTGTACTTTAGTCTTCTTGTTGCTGAACGGTGTGGTAAATGTAATGATGGGGTTAAAGCAAAAAAACATGCAAAACTTTATGGTTTGTTTTTGCACGCTGAGAAAAGAATGTGGTTCTTGCTCTGTGGAGTAGATATATGGATATGTGGATGATGGGAGAATGAAGATAAGAAATTTTTATTCCAAGAATTATTATTTATATTTGTATACGGAGAGAGGGCTTAGGTGCATTTTGTGAGACAAGCTCAAAGCTTCTACGGATTTGATTAAGATTCGTGTATGGATATGAATATTATGAGTGCATGTGTACTCTGCTTCGTCACCCTTCCTTTGTGTGGAGTGATCGGGTGTGCAGCCACAAAACAACTGACTACAAGATATTGAGAATTTTTTGGTCGACAAGCCATTTACATGTACCTTACTTTACTTGCATTACGTACATGAAGTGCTGATATAGGGATGTTGAGTATTCATACGTTCCATTTCGTGTGAATGGCAAAGCATGCGAGTTTCCTACTGGACAAGAAGAATAGGCACGTTATCGCTTCGTTTCGTGGCTCGCTGGAGGAGAACAATGTTATTATGTGAAGTTGCAAGCTCTCTTCTTCTGATGCGATATACATTCAACATTGCTTTTGGCTCATGTTGGGAATCCGTCTAGGTAGGTGGTATCCTTTATTGCCATTTCTTTAGGTAATGCTTACAAAAGGATAAGTTGGAAAGTGGCTCCAGAAAATTAGTAGGGAATCTACAAAACACATAAAAGTCTGGAAAAAGTGGAAGCACCTGTTCAACACCTGGAGAACATGCATGGGGGAGAGAAAATAGAATTTTTAGTTTGTTTGAGAGAAAAGGGATAAGTTCAGGCATGCATGAAAACTTCGTTTGATGCATAATACAAGTGGAAAAGTGAGTTCATATAATATATGTAGTATCGATAAACATACATGTATAATATCCATGTATGCAAAGAAAACAACATTCTAGTTTGACAATGACAATCTCTCCCCTCCTGTTTGTATTGGCTTTCTCTCGGCTTTCACAAAAAAAAAGTTTTTCACTTACCGATGGATAAACTTGAAATGAGTTTGAAGGGGGTTTTGTATTTGTACACGATGATGATTTTGGTGATATTGATAAATAATGTTACTTGTTTTGACACTACACTACATCGACATAACTTTGAATTTTCTAAAGGTTTTCCCGATAAGCGTTGAGTTTATTGATAGAGAATCCAATACTTTGTGGGTACATGGCACACGGGTTCAACGTGATACCTGCAATCTGGAATCTTTGTAAGGTTCCAAGTTTATATACATCAGAAATTGCTCTCATACATATGTATAGGTTAGGTATGTGCAATACGTGCATCAAACTGATTTTTATTTCGCTTTTTATGGAAAACGCAATCCTTGCATTAAGTTTTTGGAAATCGGAGGCTTCGTTCTCAAAAAAATCAGACACAATACTAAGTTTATTGCGAATCCAATCAATAAATTCGATTTTAAGCATGATTAAATGTATAGGTGAATACGATGCACAGCGATGCGATGCCATGCTGTAATTGGTATTGCATAAATAAATGCACTTCTCTCCATGGATCATGGGGCTATCCAGTATTTGGCTATTATCACTATTCGCCCCATCAAAAAGACTTTATGGGAAAAGTAGACAGACAGACCTCTTTCACGCATAGGAGGACGAGAAATTCCCACTTTTTGTAAAGAGATCCCTATTATTCTTATTGCTGTGTCATCAACATATGGTAATCCCTTGACCTTTCACCATATTCCAAATGTCAGTGTTTCAATTCTTCAGTAATTTCTGGTTATGTTGTTGAACTTGAGAATTTTTGATGTAATGAACGCAAAGGACAAATAGGAACGCTCTCTATCGCCCTCGACTCAAACGATTTATGGTTCGTTTCTCTCTCTCTCTCTCTCTCGACTCGACCTACCACAGACTACAGAGCCGGATGTCTGTATGCATAATATGTGTATTAAAGTATATAGAAAGTAGTAGTGTACGTAGTACGTACACTATATACAGTCTAATATAACATGTGTATTCAATGCTGAACCTCTAAAGCAGGCAACGAACCTCGTAAGGCATATTTGTATATCAGCAGGATTACAATTGTTCAATAACTTATACACATTTTTAGGGATATAGAAAATACATAAAGTTGTGTGAGAATAATATTCTTGGAATCATTACATTGAGTGAATACGCAAACGTCTCACTCCCGTTGTATTCATGAGCTCAATATGTTTTTTACCTTGCTCGAGTTGTGTATGCTTGCTCTTTCAATAATATTATGTATATTGCAACATTGCAAGGCGATCAAATTGTCTCATGTCTAAGATGCGAAGGTGAAGGCAGAATATAGGATAGGGATCTCAAATAGCGAAACCCCTTCGAATGAGAAACGAAGGAAAAAGACAAAATATGTAAAGGGTTCTCCGTTTCCCACACTCTGACAATATTGATTTTAATCTCTGATAGTAGGAATACCTTATTTGTATACATTTGGGAAAGTATTATGTATCATTTTGCCATTGATCCGATGTAGAATCCACTAGGATCTACAATATACAAAGCATTCGCACTTATATTATCCTTTGCACCAGAGGTTCTAAATACAAGGATTCGTTTTATTTTTTATTCTTTCTTTTTAACTACAGCAAACTGACTTTTCAGAGTGAGTTATTACGCTATTAAAAATGAGTGAGTCTGATTCGATACGAATGCCAAAGCCAAGCAACAAATCTAGTGGGGAGACTGCGGTAGACAATCAAAAGAGAAAGCAAGAGGTTTGTAATGAAGCGTCTGAAAAAATCCTTTCCAATAGTTTTACCATCAGTACAAATAGCAATGAAGTATCTTCATCCACAAGTTCGGAAGCAAAAGCACCTAATCCAGACTGTGACACGAGATTATGGATAGGAAACTTAGATCCAAGACTGAGAGAGTAAGTTACATACACATCTCCTTCTTGTCAACTTAAGATATAGCTGTAGATACATATCATGTTTTTCTAATTTTTATAAGTAACATTGGTTTTTCAAAATAATTCACATTTTGCAAAAAATTTCATCTTTGTTATTACGGGTTTCACCTCTTAAAAATGGTTCAACGATACGGTACGATCGACAACTTCGACTTCCTTTTCCATCGCTCTGGACCAAATGCAGGTCTTCCAAGAGGGTATGCTTTCGTCACCTTTCAAGATAAAGAGGCAGCTGAGAAATGTCTCAAGTCCTTGGATGGAGTTAAAGTCATGGATAAGCATGTGGCAGCCCGGTGGGCTCATCAGGCCATTGCCACTTTTATTGTAAGTTTTACTTACAAGAAAATTACAACTTTCCGTTTTCGCAACCAATTCTTTCATGCTACATGCTATTTCTTTTGTATTCAGGATGAAGAAACCAAATTGAAATCCAAACTTCCAGCATTATCAATGAAGAAGGAGGAGCCGGCTCCAACTCCAACAGTCACAAAGGAGAGAGCAATCAGTGCGATTGAAGCCAAACTGAGGGCGATGGAGAGAGAAAGGGAGCATGGAGAGCCAGCAGCTTCCTCCTCAGGAAATTTCTTTTATCAGTATAACAAGGATCAGCAATCAACAGGGGCAATGAAAACTAAAACATTTCACCAGCGACGACCCTACGACAGGTCCAGGAACACTCAGCAAAGACGTCCATACAGGCGATAATCATTTGAGGTGAACGTGACAATACTACATGGTCAATCCACAACAGGAAACAGGGGGTTAAAGAAACGGGATACAGAGTAACACAGAGTCTTGTAGAAATGAAGAAGATACATATTATAATATATATTTTGATGTGAAATAGTGTAAAATCATGATGATGATCTCATAGAATATTTTCTGTTTTTATAAATACCAATATTTTATTTCTTATTGTAACAGCTAGGTATAAAGTACATAAAAAGAAAGTACAACGCTTTTTAAACATAGTCCATATAGACTATAGATATCGTTAGCGAACTGACATACATACATATAATATTGTTGATTGTAGAGTATTTAAGAATTTTCGGATTCCTTAAATCTAGAAAAATAAAAGGAATCTTTTAGAAAGAGCAGACAAAAGCAATATCAAAAAGTAATAAGAGTATAATATTATTATTTTGATCTACAACTTACTTGCACTTTGGACATGTGTAAAAAACAGTTTGACCTTCATCCACACTTCTTAGCTGCAAGGTGGCATAGCTCATTTGTTTGTGTCCACACTCCTTACAATCCCTATCAACTAAAGGTCCTTCTGCCTCCATTTCTTGCTTTCCTATAAAATGAAAAAAAGGTTCATCCTCAGGAAAACTTGACTGGAACAACTCTATACTCTGAAAATTGATTGGGATTCAATATTCAATATTTGGATTTGGGAATATCATTATTATCATACCTTTCCCCCTGTGCAGCCCTGACGAGCCACGCTCTTTACTGTAGACATCCGGGTCATTAAAGTGGATCACATACGAAATTTCTTGTAATTCTGCAAATATGAAATGGAAACATTCTATTTAGCAAACAGTTAAAATTATTACTTTGGCAGTCTTACTACCAATGCATTCGTAAGACGCAACGAATGACGAAGTCCGGTAACCTTTGGCTTCAGTAGGAGTTTGACAAACGTAACATTCATTATCCAACATAGTTCCAGTGACGACAGGAAGAATCGATCCGCAACAGGAGCAGAATTCCGGTCCTGTTGTGGAAAACACTTCTTCCACTGAAACCATTCTCAATTCTTGATCCTTACTTTTTTGGCTGTTCACTGTAAAATGTAAATATTCAGAAATAAAAAAAGGGTTTTAATAGTAAAATTAACAGGTGTGAAAGTATTCAAGATAACACAAATTCGGACTGTTTATGATTTATAAATTGATGATATCCAACAAACACCCATGTGGTACGGTGGAAAGGAATGAATGATTGCTTCCCCGCTTCTCTTCTTTACTACTCCACAATGTTTATACGCATTTTATAGTGTGGTGAGGTATATAAATGTTGTATATATGTCTGTACTGTGCACATCCATTTGTGCATAATAACAAAAGTGTAGTTTAGGATATAACGTATAGTGTATTTATAAAGATCTCGTACTAAAAGCATTGTGTATTTGTATCGTAGTAGGGTAGCACATGTAGCAGCTCGAGCCCAAGTCTTATTGACGTTTTCCAGAAGGAAACAACTACCTTACCTTCAACCTTAGTCATCTGGGCATAGTCACACACGTATTGTTCCCAATGATATCGCAAATTTATCTCATGTTAATGGTCGAATTCCTTTGTGGTTACAACTGTAAATACATTGTTCTTGTTGAAGAAAGGAAGTGTTCTACGTAAAACATTATCCTCATTTGTTATTTTTCTTAATGCGGATAACCCGACCAAACCTAAGAATAAAGACAAGAATTAACGAGGCAGGAAGTTGGAAGTTCAGGTTCCCAAATCCCGACTGCTCGGAGCCATCTCCAATCTCCGCATCTAAATTGTGCCCAGTGGGTATTTCTTATCGCATTAAGCTTCATACTACACTTGTGATAACATCAATTTGATTTAATAATTTTATGCGTTCTTTTCTTCTAGAAAATTCCCCAACTGCAAGTGGGTTTTTAAAATGGATGAACCTGCGAAATTGAATGAAAATGTTAGCAGTAACTCTGAAATACCTGCAAACAATAGTGAAAATGACGTAGAACAATCTAAAGAGCAACTAAATACTCAAGATTTTGAGAAGCTTGCACTGAATGATGAAGCACGAGAGGGAAATTAACAAGATAAAAAGGAGGATACGAAGGATGAACCTAGTGAAAGTAAAGAACCTAACCTAGCCGATGATTTTGTTGACGAGGATGCCTTGAAAGTAGAGGAGGAAAAATTGACACCTGAAGAGCTATCTGTAAGTGGGATGGGATGTTATCCGAGGATTAAATTATCCACTTACTGTTAGTTTGACACTGACAGTAATAACTATTTATATTTTGTATGAATTGTTGAACTTCTTTCGATGCAGGATAGACTAACCAAGGCAAAAGTGCTCAAAGATAATGGCAACGAAGAATTCAAAGAGGAAAAGTTTAAAGAAGCAATTTTGTCGTATACGAAAGGACTTCTTCAATGTCCGCTCTGTGAGAAAGACCTCCGATCTATTTTATATGCAAATAGAGGTGCTGCTAAAATAAAAATTGTGAGTATTCATAATTGTATTATTACAGCCAGTTTTATAATGCGTCTTAGTTGAGAGTTCTAAATAAATGTTGACTTTGGATTGTAAATCGAAATGTTGTTTTTTAAGGGCTGTAAGGATTTAGCCGTGATGGACTGCTCTAAATCACTAGAATACAACCCTAATTATATGAAATCTCTCATACGACGTGCAAAGTTGTATGAGGAGCTTGATAAATTAGACGAAGCTTTAGAAGATTACAAAAAAATTGTGAGTTTGGATCCTGCAAACCGAGAAGCCCACATTGCCACACAGGTATGAAGTTAGATCATCGTGACAAAACTTTTTTAAATTCAGAAACTAGCTTAAGTTAATGCATGGTGTACCTTATTTATTTCAGCGACTTCCACCCATTATAAACGAACGGAATGAAAAATTGAAAACTGAAATGCTTGGTAGGTTTAAAATAGGAACTGGCTGGCATTAATAGTTTTAACATAAATGCATGGTATGTCATTATATGCGACGTTCGAATAATTTTAGGTAAACTAAAAGACTTAGGAAATATGGTGCTACGACCATTTGGTTTGTCGACAGAGAATTTCCAAATGGAGCAGCAGGACGGAGGAGGCTACTCAATCAACTTTAAAAAATAAAACTAGTGTGATTTTCTATCTACCTAGACTTTAACTTTTTTGTAACAAACAACAGCTTAAACCAACCAACCTTTTTATGCCTTCACAAACGAAAATTTAAATGTTTAAGCTTTGCAGATAATAGAAGAATTTTAGAGGTTTTCAATAACTATATATCATTGTCACTGTCTAAAAAGCTTTTTGGCTGCCTTAATGATTGGAGTGTTAATCTGGCTTACTGTCTTAGAATTAAAAAATGGCCCTCATCAATTTATAAATATTCTCTTTGATTCAAAAAATTCTATTTACACTTCAAGTGCCCAACTGGTATAATATTATTATTACAAGACTATTGTGTGTTTTTAAATATGTATGTTCATGGCAAAATCCCGTTAATTTATTTTATTTAAAGGTGTTTTGTCTTTCATATGAACTCGACAATTATTATGATAATTACTACTTGCGTAGTATGGTATTAATAAGTCTTATCCTAAAAATCTCAACTTTTAGAAAGTACATTCATTCAAAAACTTCATTACAATAACAGTCGTAAGGTACCTCATGTAAAATATGGCTGCTTAAAAAGGATGATCACAATTCAAAAAA
>JAANSM010002817.1:0-14138 GCA_036850725.1 Orchesella villosa | reverse complement strand
CACCCAATGTACCAGATATCCCCAATGTTTTCATGTTGTGAAGAGGGAATCGATAGCGCGTTTCATGTGTAAATCCATTCTTGTTGGTTTTCTGTGTTTACTTTCATAAACCTTCAACTTCTGAATGCATGACAAGTTACAAGTTTATGAATTGAGTTTGAGTGATTTTAGGAAGTGAGAAGTTTTCTTTGACACCTTCACCCTTACCTTAGCTATTGGATTGAATAAGTTGTAAGTGAATGAAGAGTTGTAGTTTTAAATACACTTTTTTAAATTTTAAGTATAAGTAGGTTTACAGTCAACAGTTTAACAAACCACTTCCATTCCCATACACCATAATATTGAATATCCTGCGGCTTAATTGTGATCAGTGTCAAGTCACAGTGGGATAGCTAAAACAATCAGATATTGTCTTCATTTTCACGGTCGAAGGTTGAAGGTATATAAGCATTTAATGTTCTATGCACTTTTATAAGTATCAAAGTATGCTGACGCAGTTGTATCATACATCATATACAACATATTCTCGGTTACCAGTCACCAGTTACTTAATAATAAATTGTCAATTGTAATAGTGTACATTTCACATCTATTCTAGCAAGAAGAATCGTTTTTAAATTGTTTGAACCTTCCTGTTGTCAGAAAAATGGAGATCGAAGAGGACTCTGTTCGAATCGAATCTTCAGAACCACAAGAAGTTAGCACAGTTGTGTCATCTGGGATGGAGGAGGAAAACACTGAAAACAGTATGTCGATCTTGAACGAAGGATTTGTTATTGGTAGCGACCTCATCTCGTTTACAGCATCAAATGATGAGAGTAATCTTGTTGAGCCGAGGAATGATAGCGAACTCGAGGGAACTGAAAAATCTACTGACATGGACTTAGAGGATAATACTGAATTTTTGGAAGAAGATGTAATAGAGAACCCTGAACCAGAGAGTCTTGATGCCACAGAGACAGAACTCCCCGAAGACTCAGAACCCTTGGAGGTTGATCTTGAAGAAGACGATGATGATGATGATAATGAAAATTCAAATGTTATTACCACTCAACTTCCAATGCACCGAATCAAGAAGATAATGAAAATTTGTTTGGCTACCACTGAGGAAGAAGAGCCAGAAGCTGTTACTTCCAAATCAAAGAATAGTAAAGGTAGTAAAGGAAAAGGAGCAGTGAGCGCTGTGATGATCAACAAAGAGGCAATGTACTTAACAACACTCGCTACGGTACGTTTGAATAGTTTACTTGTTGCAGTTAAAAACGCACTTAGCGCATGTCAGAGGCCTATGCATGTCATCTTGCCATTAAAGTATCTAATTAATTTATGATTATGTGCTTATTTCCTGCATCGCTGTGATGATCAACAAAGAGGCAATGTACTTAACAACACTCGCTACGGTACGTTTGAATAGTTTACTTGCTGAAGTTAAAAGTTAAAAACGCACTTACGATTAGCGCACGTCAGAACCGTCAACCGTATGAATTTTATCGGGCCTTTAAAGAAACTAAGTTTTGATTATTTGCTTATTTCCTGCAGGAGTATTTCATTGCAGCAATAGGAGACATGGCTGGCCGGTTAACTGTATCTTCTAAGAAGAAGACTATGACAATGGAGCATCTTAAACGTGTCTTAAGTGATAGTGAAACGTTTGACTTTTTGCAAGGGTGTTTTCAGCCTTCTGTAATAATTGGCGATTAATTAAGGTTTTAATATTTGTACTAGAAACTTTGGCATGCGTATTTAGCCAAACTATAAACTCTGTGTTAAATGCTATTTTAAGTCCTGATGATTATGCATCGAAGTAAATTTTTCACATTATTTTAAGTAGGAGTTCCGTTTGTTTAAATCAAATCAAACCGTGTCGAAAATTAAAGCAAATAGACATGAATGGCATTTTTTGAACAAATTAATTTAATATTGACATTATTACTTGGGAGAATTGTTGTTTTACATTAATGTTTAGATAATTAATACATCCAAGTTGAATTCGATGTTCAATTACGATTTAAATGGCCTTATACAATATGTTTTAGAATTGCGTTTTTTATTCGAATGGCATACTAGCCGATGATAAGTTAGGGGCGAATCTGAGTGACATATATCACATAAAAAAGTATTTGCGTCAGCCTTCAGCCTTTGTAAAAGATCGTATTAATCATCATATAAGGTGTCTGAAGCATATTACAAATTGCAATAAAGTCAGCGTAATGTGTCCAACAATGAGATCTAGAATGTAGCTTTAGTTTCAGAGATCTCAACATTACTCTCGACTTTGGATGTTACTAATACGTTCTTCTCTTATGTGAACACCTCTAAAATGTCCTTATGACATTACTTTTGGTAGGGGCGTTATCAGAAAAATATAAATATACACATTTTCAGCAATGTAATGTCAATTAATACTTGTACTCAACTCCCCTCTTGACTGATTCAAGAAAAGAATTATCTTCAAGATGAGTTAGCTTTGCCTGATTGAAAAATTGACGTAGTAACTTGCTCCATTAGCATCAGCCATTAGATGTTAGAACCAGCAATTTTGTCTCTGACAAATAATCAAAGGTTAATTTCTGTAGCGAAAAAGTCCTGCGTTTTTTATTTTCATGACGGAGTTGCATTGTACATGTCATCTCATCGCATCGTCAGTAAAAGCATACAAAAAATTAACATTAAAGCTATGCCAAGCAGTACATTGTGTGTAGCAAGGTGCTTTCCATTTTTATACATCATTGCGCAATGTACACTGCAATGAAATTTCGGTGTACATAATATATACGTGTTAATCTTGCATCCAAATACCTAGCTTTTAGCTTGAATTGGTGCTAAATTGTATACCCTGGTACTATGACTGATGGAATTCAAGGCCATATCAATAGAAGATGCATTCTCTAAAACCAGACTTGGACTTTGACTTACACAATTATGGTAGCCACTCAAAAATATTTACTCCACTCTCTATAAAAAAAACTTGCTCTGAAGTTCAGCCTGGGAAACCAAGAGTATCCTTAATTGCAAGCAAACCAAACCAACCTTGAAATCTTGTCATCATGTGGTTAATAATGTACAAATGCGTTTACTTCACCTTTTTCTTCTTCATTCCTTCTCTCTACCTGTGCCCTGAGGTAAATAAATAATACTCTCTCTTCTTAAACTGTGAAGTTCTATTTCACTGAATTCCTGAATTTTCGTTCGACCCAACATAATTTACATAGACACATAAAATCTTGAACAGTGTTTCGTTTTACCCCGTGTTCATGGCTAATCTAAAAGTTAAGCTGGATTAGCGATTAGATATTAGATAATGATAGGAGCAGACTGTAAAGTCCCTTATCACTTCCTAAAGTGAACTCATTTTAATTTACTGTGCGTGTGTTTATTTCAAATAACACCAACATTAAAGTGTCAATATGTAATAATGTCATTGAATGACTATACGAGTCAATATACTTAAATAAGCACGAGGGTCTAAAGAAGATAAGCCCGTCATAGGATCACAAGCTTGTGACAAACACAAACGCACTCACAAGCTTCATTGATACGATTGATTCATCGTATATCATACTCTCACTCTTAAAGGATGTGAGGCTTTCCTTGATTTTGTGACACAAAATATTATAATAAATAATTTTTGTGGCTAACCATTTGTCATTCATTTATTGATCATGCATAGCAATATAGTTTTTCCATAAAAATGTAGCAAAGTAATATATAGAAGTCAAAAATCTTAAATAGAAATGTCAGAATTTTATCCGAAAGTTTTACAACAATATTTTTGTTTGCTACATTGTAGGCAAAGGAAAACTTAATTTGTCCAGTGTCCATGAGACGTTGAGGAATAGATTTACCATCAATTTTGTTTTTCTTCCGGCGCAAGCAAATAGTATATTAAGATACTTTGGAAGTAGAAATCATGGAATTGTTCCAGGTTCTGCTTTTGCTCATCTTAGGTCTTATAGGATGGTTTGCACTTACCCGCATTCCACTCCTCCGGAAAATGGCCCCAGGTATACAATTTTTCCCGAAAAAACTACACTTTATTCAGCATAACATATACTCATCATTATGAATTGTTACTGCCATACTCTGCAAAAATCCTTTTCAATATTTGTATGTTTACAGGGCCATTGGGATTACCAATAGTGGGTTCTTTGTTTCATCTTCTGAAGAACGATGCAATAGAAGAATTTCAAAAATATAAAAAGAAATATGGAAAAGTTTTCTCCGTTTCAGCTGGCGATTTTTAGTAGGTTTACATTGATATGATATATACGTCCAAGATCAAGATTGTATGCAATACATTGAGCTCGTATCTAAAATATTATATGCTTTATTCAGTATAACAGTTGTTACTGACTATCGACTTATCATCGACAACCTGAAGAAGGATGAATTTCAAGGTCGTCCGGATTTTGAATTGTGGGAAAGTCGCAACGGTGGAAATAGAAATCGTGGAGTTCTTTTCTGTGAAGGGCCCGTCTGGCATGAGCAGCGTCGATTCGTTCTCCGTGGACTTCGAGATTTTGGATTCGGTAAAGAAAGCATGGAAGGAATGCTTATACATGAGCTGCAAGACCTCCAAAATACGCTAAGGTAAAATTTAATCTTCATCTTCATCCACCTACTTAAGCATGAAAGAAATGTACTATCAAAGAATGACTTCGCCATACTATGCATAAATTCGTAGAAAAGATGTTGGAAAACCTGTTAATTTGTCTGGCGTGTTCAACGCATCCGTTCTAAATTCCTTGTGGTATATTGTGACTGGGAATCGCTTTGAACTGACTGATCCCACTTTGAAAACCTTGATTACTTTATTGATTGAGTAAGTCTTATATATATATATTTAGAGGAGCTTATTTTCTACTTGCATCAAAACTCACACAAGCCTTAAGTTTATATGTATACTTTTACGTATGTACTTATGAGCCTTGGTTTATTGGATAAATTTTCCGCAGTAACATCAGAAGCTCTTTAATTACCACACCAGCTTTGTTCTTCTTTTGGCCTGTGAAGTATGGCTTAATTGGTAGAGGAACTTTCCAAAATAGTCTCAAATTCCGTGAAAACATTAAAAAAATGTTACATAATGTAATTGATGAACATTTGGAGACTTATAAAGAAGGTGAAATTCGCGATTTTGTGGACGCTTACATACAGCAAATCAAGGCGAGCTCCGATGGGTCCAGTTTCTATTCTGAGGAAGGAAGTAATAAAAATAATCATTAAAACTGCATGTTATACAAGCAACTTGTTTGTTCTAAATCCGAGTTTTCTGTTTTAATTAGAGAAAAATCTATATTCTGTTCTTCTGGATTTGTTTGTCGGTAAGAACATGATAGTTTTCAATGAATGACTTAACAATTTTTTTACTATTCATCAATATCTAACTTTTCTTTATGGTTTTCTTATTTCCAACAGCCGGTGGTGAGTAAAAGTTTTTGACGATATTTAGAAACGTAAAATAAAATCTTCACATTTCATAATTTAACTAAGGAATTTTGTGTCACAATTAGCTGAAACTACTAGCACTACACTGCAATGGTGTATGTTATACTTGTCTCGAAATCCCCGTGTTCAGAAAAAAGTTCAAGATGAAATCGACAACGTGATTGGAAAGTCAAGGCCACCAAACAGGGGAGACAAGCCGAGGTTTGGAATTCTTCAATAAACGAAGTTTTGTCACTATATATCCGTTTCAGTCGTTTCTTTTCAACTTAGTAGAATATGAATTGTTCATATCCTATTTTCAGATTGATTTATTTAGAAGCAGTTCTCAATGAGGTGCATCGGATGTGCTCCTTAGTACCGTTTAGCGTTTACCATAAAGCAACAAAGGACTCAGGTAAATCGTAATTATTTAATGCGTATTCAAGACACAAGATGACTTTTACGTAACATATTTGACTGTTTATTTTTACTTATCTCAGAAATCGGTGGCTATTTCATTCCAAAACAGTCAGTAGTATTTTTTAGCATTTACGATGCTCATCATGATGAAGGATATTGGGGCGATCCGAACACTTTCAGACCCGAAAGGTTTTTAGATGAAACGGAAACGAAATTAATTCGACACGAACCTTTAATACCTTTTTCAAGTGGTAAGAACAAAAACATCTTGCTTTTTTAAATGCATTTATGAACCAGTTGTGTGCATATGTCACATGTGTCTTCGTATATGCTGCCATACTTTCCAAGTAAATGTAAGAAAGGTTGTAACGAATAAATTTGGATTTTCAATTTTAGGAAAGCGACAATGCCTTGGAGAGACACTTGCGAGAGACACGTTGTTTCTATTCTTTACAGGATTACTGCAAACTTTTTCTTTTGAAATTGATCCAGAATGTGCAAACAATGATATAAAGGGATCTCCCAGTTTCGTGTCTTCACCAAAGCCTTTCAAGGTTATTATTACGGAGCGAAAATAAATTTACTTCATGATGTTGTCAGGATTTGGAAGCACGAATTGAATACATTAAATATACTTATCTCTTTTTATTCTTAAGCTCTAAATAAACTATAAACTTTTCGTTTAAAATCACAAGTGTTTTATGTTATTTTTTATCGTTTTGAAATATATTCAATATTATTTAGTTTAAAGAATAAGGAATTTAAAGTCGTGGTTTCTTAAACCGATCCGAAGATGTTGGTGGTGGTCCTCCAGCAGCCCAGATAAGTAGTGTTTCAAAGGCAGGGACATTTAACCTGGTAATTAACTGAACATTTGGAGGGTCCTCGACAATCCTTGCTTTGTCAACTACTAGCATTCCCCGTGTTAGGGTCCCATCCACCTCAACTCTTGCGAAATGGTCCTGCCTTTCCAGTATTATCTGCACAAATTATATCCATAATATTATATCTACGTATTTACTTTTACGGAATTTCCAATGTCAAAACATAAATGGTGTTCTACGTACAGAATTATCCAATGCACATGACATGAGGATACCATCCGCTACTAGCCAAGACTCACGGTTCAATTCCAAATTGTTTGCTTCTACGGCATCCATAAGCTGAACTTGTGGCGTGTTCAAATTTCTCACAGTTTCCGTTCTAAATTCCTTCAAGCGAAAAAGAATATTTTGATTTTCAAAATATGTCTGAAATTGTACTAACTCGTACTTATGTACACGTATATGCGTTTTACTCACGTAAGTGGATGTGGCAGTGAGGCAAATCTCCCAAGGCAGAATTATAAGGGTGACAAGGAGGATAAGAATCAAGTGCTATTGCTGCAGCTTCTGGATCAACAAGAAAGTTGAATTCTGCTGAGGGTGTTGCATTTCCCAGACCTATATGATTAGTTGAATTCAAACTATTTCAAACTCATAAGTTTTATACATTCGTTCATCTATACCCTAAGTTTCCTTAAATCACAATGGTTGCTGTAAATCGGAAATATTTCAATTGTAAATCATTAAATTTTTGAGTACCATCCATGTTTCCACCCAAAATGAACACTTCTTTAATAAAACCCTTAATTTCGGGCTTGAGCTTCACAGCCATAGCTAAATTGGTAAGAGGACCAAGCGCAATAATGGTTAACTTTCCTACAATTCAAAGTAAATTTCATTGTTAAAGATTTCTGCGAACAAAGTTCAATTTTCACATCTTTTGTCATGTCATCGCTATCACATACCCTTGTATTGTTCAGCAAGTCGGATGATAGCAAGAACAGAATGCTCAGCTTCCACCCGTTCAGGAATTTCCGGGAGATCCGCATCACCAAAGCCGTCTTCTCCATTGTATGGTGGTTGCTGTATATGGCTAAACGGAGCCATTATAAATTCACTCATTCCTTTGTAAATCGGTAGCTAAAATGGAAATACTTGGAAATACAACAAAAACTTGGAGCAAATAAATGTATAGGAAATATTGAATGACAAAATGGAGTTGGATTGTTGAAGTTACCGTATTTTCATTGACCGTTTGCAGAGTTCGGGTAACATTCACTGTGACATTGTCCAAAGATGCATTACCACACGTGGTTGTTATTCCCACGATTCTAATTTCCAGTGGTGGAAGATGCTTTGTGAGCAGCTACAGCCATAAAGATTGCCCAGGCATCATCCCCTCCAGCATCTACGTCGATAAGGATGATTTTTTCTTCTGGTTCCTGATTTACAATCCGTGTCCGCGTGTTGATCTAATTGTGTGAAAATCAATGTCAATTCAATATTCGATGTTTGTCAAAAGTCTTTTCTTATGTAAGAACAGTAACAGTAATATAAATTTAAGATTTACGCGTCTAGGAATCTTCCTTCTTGATGCCATTATGAAGCTCTAGGAACGAATAAAGATCTTTTATGCAACAAAAACGCTTCTTCAACTGAGATAATTATGATTCTTACGTACTTAAGTATAACGGAAGAGCAGCTTTAGCACTATCAAAATAAACTCTAAAATCCTTTATATAATCCATATTTTATGAATTTTACTATTTATTTTAACCACCTATTGGAATTGCCCTAAATTCATTTTAATTACATTCAATGTTAGTTATCGGTTTGAGAGGACATTTTTTGATAAAAGTATTTACTTCCTTGTCAAGCTTTCAGTGTCAATCTCAACACCTTCTTCAGGACAAATCAAATTCACAAATCAAAACAAATCAAAAAATGTGTTTATGACTATCTTTAGCCAAATGTCATTCATTGATGAAGGTTTCAGTTGCTGTGTTAAGGGTAAGCCAACAGTTTCTGAGTATGCAAACATAAACTGTTCTAAACACATAAAATAATTTCAAACTGAATAAATTTTGAATCTGAAATTGCATGTTTATCATATTCCAAAATAAGTCCAATAACATTTACATATATTATGTATATATTACACCGTTACATATCAATATCAGAAAACTCATTCATGGGAACTCATAAAATCCTGATTGGGCATGCAAATGTTTTTAGTGATTCAGTTGTGTACAATGTACACAACCGTTCGTTGCGGGAATATAGTTTTTATTTATAAAACTAACTGCAGTACATGTTCCTTGTTCATATGAACGATGAAAGAATTTCGCAATACGTAGTTAATAGTCAAAAGGTTAAAACGAAGCATCGCGTGAATGTAAATATTTATATATACATTACATGTTTATAGAACAATAATTATATAGACAGGCAGTGGAAATCAAATAATAATATGTTTTTGTACGATGGGAAATTCTTCCCTTTCGTTTCTATTGCAATTTCAACTGTACTGTATTCAATATTATGATAAGTACGTACGTATATGAGATCTACCTCGCTCGACTATACATATACATACCAATACAGTTTCATTGCATATGTAATGTTATTAAGTATTACTACAGCATATGAATTTCAACGTTTCCATTCTAACATAACGCACTCTGTCAACTGTTTATGAATGTAACATGGCACTGAAATAAACAAGCTTATTATGTTATCTGAGTTTAGTTTGTACTCTCATTCATTGAGGAAAAACTCAGCATATTCCTTTTAATAAAGCAGCTTTACCTAAAAATGCGTTTGTTAGACCACTGTCTTAAATTGTCTTAACTTAATCAAAGCGCTCCTTAGTTGAACAACCTTATGATTAACGTGGTTGTGGCTAGATTATGTATATCAATAGAAAGCATTGCATTTGTATTAGTTAATGTTATTCATTAAGGAATAGTCATGCCAGTACAATTGTACGTAGGAGAGTTGTCGATAAAAGAATAAACACAGTGTTCCGATTTATTGAGCTCAGATTTTGATTATATAATCAATCATGTCAATTCAACGTTATCTCATCAAAAGATAAAAAAGTCATACTGGCAGTTTTGGCAACATCGCATTTAAGTTCCAAAATATTAATTATCTAAGTGCAATATTCTTACCATTCGTAGTCCGGTGATCTTGAGTAAATATTAAATTAATTGTATCCTTCATCCTTGCGTGAATTAAAAAATATATCCTCATTTACATACATAATATATAGTAAACGCTCTCCGAAAAATTCCCAGCGTTTGGCATTCATAAAAGCCAGAAAATATTCCTAAAAAATGTCAGATTTATTGGAAAGAGCCAATCAACTGGACTTCCTAAAGGATTTCCCAGAAGGCCCTCTAGATGCATATCGCAAGCAAGCAACATTTAACTGGAAAGTCATGACTTTAGTCATGGAGGCAGAAAACGTGTTAAAATTTAAGGTAACATTAGACCAGACACCAAAAATGCCAACACCAATTCAAACTGAAGACAATAAAATTGTCATTTACTCACTCATTCATAGGAGATCTGGTCTAACTAATCCTAACATAAGTCACGTTTTCACGTATTTCAGCACAAAGTATGGAGTACTTTGGAAAACGATCCTTTGTTTGCTCCCCCACCAACAAAGCGTTCCCTGTTGGAAGAGCGTGGAGCGATTTTGGAGCAAGTGTTCAGACTTCAAGAACTCAATTTTTTAGGAGAACGAAGTGGTGATATTGGAGATCCGATGTTGGTAAAGGCGGAAATATGATACTACATATTATACTTAAGGTACTTTGCTTCATTGTTATGAATTATTGGGGTAATAAAACATTTTTATTTCCTAGACAAATGTACTAAATGTGTGCTTAGGCCAAGTTGATTGGTCATTGGCAACAAGACGGAGTGTTACATTCGACTTTTTTACAAACGCGGTGAGAGGGCAAGCAGCTTTAGAAAATCATTTTGATGCTTTGGAAGCTGCGTATAAGATGAAGGTAAGTTGATAAGTAATGATTCCCGAACATCATTCTTTCGTATATGATTGTGAAAAGGTTTTTTAGATGTCTATATGCATTTTGTATTTGAATTAGTTAATTGGCTGCGTAGCATTGACAGAAATAGGACATGGAACGAATACCCGAGGCATGAAAACAAGAGCTACTTATGACCCTCAACAGCAAAAATTTATTTTACACTGTCCAGATTTTGAGGTATAATCATGATATATTATGATAGCACAGATATAATCGAAAGGATAAAATGTTTGCTTTCACTTGTGACTGTGGTTGAAGTATTGTAACATATTTTTTATATCGGCATAGGCAGCAAAATGTTGGGCCGCCAATATGGGTTAGTTTTCAGTTCAAAGATAAATTTAACGGGTTAAAAAATGCAATATATATACATACAACATGTATACATTTATATTAAACAATTTTAATTTTATTTTGTGGGCAGGAAAAACGGCAACACATGCCTTCGTGATGGCCCAGCTGTACACGCCAGACGGAGATTGTCACGGACTCCACGGATTCGTCATTCCAATCAGAGACCCACGAACAATGTTGACATACCCTGGCGTAACTATTTTCGACATGGGAGAGAAAATTGGATTAAATGGACTAGATAATGGGTAAACTCATTACATTTTATGTAGTGTACAGTTGTACCCAATTACACTTAAAGCTGTATAAAGTTGGGAAATCTGGGTTTGCTCTGTAGAACTGCACATAAATCCGAGTTTAATTTGTTTCACAGAGTCATGATTTTTGACAACTATGCTGTGAGTAGGGAATCCCTTTTGAGTAAAACTGGGAGCATAACTCCTGATGGCCGCTATGTAAGCGCTTACAAGGATCCCAATAAGAGATTTGGTACACTACGAATAACATCCACATTTTGCTTGTCGCTTCTAATCCATTTGAATAAATGCCTAGAATGATTGTAAAAGGAGTCAACTCATGCGTGGCATTTTGCCTTAATGAAATGTGTAGGGGCGTCTCTAGGAAATTTATCCGCTGCAAGAATCGGAATCGTACAATTCTGCTCTGCAAACATGTTCACAGCTCTAACAATAGCTATAAGATATAGTGCCGTTCGCAGACAATTTGGGAACCCAGGTGAACTCGAACTTCCTGTACTTGAATACCAAATGCAGCAATGGCGCTTGTTCCCATATCTAGCTGCGAGTTACGTGATGAAGTTTGTTGGGGATCAACTTTATCAGAACTTTGTGACCTTTGCAATGTACCAGTTTAATCCTGATATTAGCAAAGATGAGCTTGCAACCATGGGCATTGAAATGCATGTGCTGTCTTCCACTGCAAAACCTATTACTAGTTGGTTAGCCAGAGATGCTATTCAAGAATGTCGGTAAGTGTACGAATTATGTTACAAATGACAAAAGTCATCATGAAGCTTAAAAGCCTTGTGCAAATGTAAATATCCCTTTCATGCTGTTGAATCCGTTGAATCTACTACAACTTTCTTAAAAAATCTACAAAAATAGAGAAGCCTGTGGAGGACATGGATACTTAAGCGCCGCAGGAATTGGGAAACTCCGAAATGACAATGATGCCAACTGCACTTATGAGTATGTACTTTTAATATCATTCGTTAGCAATAGAAGTTAGAGTGGATATTGTGGAATAGAATGTCATGTTTGTTTTTCTTACCTATCCATCTATCTATCTACTTAGGGGAGACAATAACGTTTTGCTCCAACAAGCTAGCAACTGGCTCATCACCGTGTGGTCAAATCCAAAAAGACACGAAATGAGAGACAGCATGCCATTAAATACATTAAGCTTCTTAGCCAATCACTCAAATGGAATTTCCCAACAAACTTTTCAATCACAAACCCTCCAAGATGTCTTAAACCCAAAAAGTTTGTTGGAAACCTATAAATGGCTTGTTCAATGGCTCCTTCAATCATCTTCGGAAAAGTTTCATTCAAATCTTCAATCAGGAAAAGATTCCTTCACTGCAAGAAATGACTCACAAGTCTATAACGCACGAACTCTTTCCATCGCCTTCTTTGAGCATTATGCCCTGGACCGATTTTGGTTTGGACTTTGTTCGCAACAAGAACTACCACAGGATATAAGACAAGTTCTAACCAACTTGTTTCTACTTTATGGTTATTGGAGCTTGGAAAAACACCTGGCTATCTTGTACCAAGGAGGTTACGCTACGGGACCGAGGGCAGCGGATTTGATACGCCAAGCGATTCTAGAGCTTTGTGGCAGCATCAAAGGTGATGCTGTAGCTTTGGTTGATGCTGTGAGTCCACCTGATTTCGTTCTCAATTCAGCATTAGGAAAATCAGATGGGATGGTCTATAAAAATCTGTACTTGGCCATGTCACAAACTCCTGCCGCCTTTGAGAGAACTTCGGACTGGAAAGAAATTTCAAAGAGGCTTAAGGCTAATCTATGAAAATGTATGGAGCTTACAACATACATGACATTTCAATTTGTTGGAAAAATGTTGCGAACACATAAGGGCCGTATTGGTTATGCCATGCATCACACATTTTCAAAAATATGTAGACTTTCTTTTGGGATCGATAGTTTTGGTTGTTGAATTGAATGGTGGTAGTGCTTTGTGTGTATGTCTGTATATAACAATAGCCTATAACAAAGTTTCATTCGTATATCTTAAAACTATAATACAGAAGACTTTTATATCTAAGTTGTACATATTTTCTAGCATCATATTTTGTTGATATATAACTTGCAGCTTGTGAGATAAGATATTTTCAATTTTGTGCTATTTACCGATCGACTAACCGAAGTGAATAAATGTGACCCGAAGGGTGAAACGAATATTTGGAAAGTTAAGTACACATATTATTCGCCATCATCAAATATTACAGAAAGACATAGAGGAAAGTTTAAATTACTATGAAATTAATAAAATGCATCGTTGAACACACAATTTGAGGACAAAAGAGATGCTCTTTAATTTTACAACGAATGTGTGTATACAAGCATGAAATCCTTAAAATCTTATATACTCACCAATATGAAAAGACAAAGATATACATGATTGGGTTAGGCTTAAAGGGCTTTCTCTTTAATCTTACGCTCATTTTCCTTATGCCGGAAAAACTAAGCTAAGTACTTATATACAAACCAAACTGAAATTGACATTTTCCCTAATTAGATTACCGCGCTCTTTCAACCACGAAATTGAACTTTAAGTATTCTTCAAGTTATAGTCAATCTCTGGTGAAATTGTCTTTGAGTTCATATTATTTACTATACTGGCAAATGCTTCGAAAGTTTTGTAATTATACTGATATGTAAAATGTATATAGATAGTCTTCCAAGGAATCGCAAACTTAATGGATCAAGCTAATAAAATAACAATACCGCAAGGCATAAGAACAATTCATCTGTGAATAGTGTTGAAAATCCATGCGTTATGGATCCC
>JAANSM010002816.1:0-14144 GCA_036850725.1 Orchesella villosa | reverse complement strand
AAATGTGTGTAGTGTATCATCTCATCATCAGCAGTGGCGGTGGTCTCTCTGCCTTTTTATGCAGCTATTCAATCTTCCATCTCATCATCTTTTTTCGCCTCTCTCTCTCACCATTTCTATACATGTTATATATGCTATAATCTAAAGCTCACATATATATTCAGGTTCACAGGAGAGCCGAGCAAGCAAAGAGTACACTATATCCTAATGTGATGTGAAACACGAAGCGTATATTTATGTACTTATTTAGTGGTTTGGTTTGCTAAGAGGAATCAGCATCAACCTCATCATATCATATGATATTCTTTAGAAACATGACAGAGATTACTTGTTGGGTATAGCATACACTTTTTCTACTGGTTTTGCTTTTCCTATAATATATACAAAATACAATATATATATTATTATTATGATATGACATGGAGAGAGACTAGAGAGAGATGGATTGGTTTTGGATGGGATAAATAAATTGGTGGTTTGGTTTGGTTTCGTTGAAGTTGACTCTCTCGCAGTCACACTCTAGAAAAATTGTGTGTGTGTTTGGGCTGTGAACAACATTATGATGATCATCATAACAAAAATGGAAAATGCATATGAAATGGATAATATGATTTCTTGTAGGTTTCCTATGTTCTATGTTTTATGAACGTAGAGAACTGCAACGAGAACGTATCATATGTTTAGTTTGGGAGAATTTTTTTTGGAAGATAACCTGAGTCAATAGTACTACACCTCTTCGTTGGGCTTTGGACTGCATATGAATGTTATACCTATGTGTAAAATGACTAAAAAGAACATGTGTGAAAATGTATGTATGTGTGGATATACTTTATATAGAATGTAGAATGTGTCCGTATGACCTGCCTGCCTCCATGCTATATTGCTGACTACGAGTGAGTTCTTAAGTTTTAGTATTAAGAGCACACACAATAATAAACGATATACATTTTTCACCACTCTTATTGTGCTAGATGTTGGTGGGTGTCTTGAATTTCTGGGACTTTTTTTTCGTCGTCGACTTCTCTTCTCTGTTTATGTGTGTATACACACATAAGTACACATTACACACAGAGATTTTGTATACTGTTTTGTGTATGTGTGTGTATATATATATCATTTCTTACTTTGGCCCAACTGAACTTGTCTTCTTGGGCTCACTTGTTCACATTCAACAAGTGAAATCCCCCTTCATCTTATTGCAATTTTATTAGAGTTTCTCCAGCACAAGAGCCAATAAGCTGGTAAGACTGGAGTCTGTCTTTGTATTTTGCATTTGTTTCACTCACACATAAACTAATTCTCTCTTTTCTCCTTTGGACATTGGATCAAGTAGGAAGAGAGTTTAGGAAAGGATGATGAAAATGTGCAAAAGAAAATGTGAAATACTACAAAATACAAAACAGTTTGCAGCTTAAAAGGTGTGTGTATGAGTGTGTAAGTGTCAAGTTGAGGAGAAATGAATTGGATTCTGGAGTTATTTGTAAAATAGTTTAAAATGTGATCTTCTCAAAAGAATTATGGGGATTGTGCCTTAGTGGAAAAATACTGTATTATTGTGGCCTTTTGATCTATATCCGACCAGCCTTGAAAGTTTAGATGCCATAAATTAAATACGCAATGCAAATTGGTTATTGGTTCATTATTTTTTAACTTAAAATCTTGAAGTCTTCTTTCTTCTTCTCCAAGTTAATTTGTAATTTAATGGTTGTGAATTATGTATCATATCTACGCCGTCATTCATAATTTTAAATCAGACATAAATAATTGATATTATGAAGTGTAAATAAAATATGTTATAAATATTGTATAAAAACTCTTAAGTGACTTAATTTAATATAACTTATTTATATCACTACCTCAACGAAACCTCATGTGCTTTTGAAAAGTGCCAAATTAATGTTTCTATTTAAATCGTGATAATATTTTAAGTTAAGGCAGCTTTGCAACGTCGAAAGTAATTTTGAGATGGAGTACAATTATTGTTCAAATTCGTAGGTGACTTGAAATTATTTTATTGTTAAGTTATTCAATGTGAAGCTGAATCACAATATCAAAGACCAATCGGAGCAATAATACTAATATCAATGTAATCAAAAGTGACAAACTTTGGTACAACTTTCATCACCGCCTTTTATGTTTAAAGTTTACAACTGTGCGATAATACAAATTACAAATGCAAAGCGATTTCAAGCTTAAAAATAGTGTTTCCAGTTTGACGTAGAAAATAAAACTTGTACAAAACACAAAACAAATTAATTAAGACAAAACTACAAGTGACAAGTGATATCTTATAAAGCTAACAAAAGTTTGTGGACAGTGGAGGACCAGCCCCTCTTGGACGGGGGCGGTTAATGAAGCAAAAGTAAGTTAAACTTTTTGTGAGCTTAAACTAAATTACGTTTTTTAAATTTTAAATACAAATAAGATACTTGGGAATTCTTGGATTCTAATGATAAAAAATAAAAATGAATTTTGTTTTATTAGATGGATCCATCAATCTGGAATACCCGAGCTGTTATCGTCCATCGGGATGATAATGGGTATGGACTAACTGTGTCAGGGGATAATCCAGTTAATGTTCAGACCATAAAGAAAGGTAAAATATTATAAATTAAGGATGTTAAATAAACATTATACAAATTAAACAGGAAAGAAACATATACTACTTTGGAATAAGAGTCAAGAGTCATTGTCATTATAGCTTCAAAACCGAATGTCATATTTTAATGCGCAACATGGAACCAGAATTACTTTTTTACATTTTCTACAACTATCTGCTATTTTTACGCTGAAACCCTTGAATCTGATACATAAGTTTATAATAAACTTTTAGCAATAATATTTGAATACGTTAAAGTTAGTCAAACTAAATTTCTACCGATTTCAACCAATATTCAATTATATTTGTTTATATTAAATGTAATGTGACATTCAACAACGCGACAAATATACTTATTAACTTGTGCCTTGCATGTAATAGCCAATATTTTTTTATTTTAACGACAACCATTTTTCCTGAAGGTTTTGCTAATCCGTGGGAAGTAAAACCACCTTGTAACCAATCCGGCAAAGGAATTCCCATGTTCATGCTCAATTAGCAAGCAGACAAAGTGCAAGCTGTATTTGTCACGTCATACATATTACATTACATTATATATGATGGGTGGTGTGGTATATGGTGGGAGGAAATACTATTATGGCCATCGAAAAATGAAACTTAAAGAGCTAAAACCTTTTCTGCATTGTTTGCAAAGCAAAACTTATTTTGCACAATTTAAGCCAAGCCAAAGCCAACTTAAGTTAAGGTGGGATACAACATTTTCAGTTGTATATTGTCAATCACTCATGAAACGTTAAAAAGTATGGAATGTGACTATGCGACTTTTGTATGAATGGATAAATTAAAAATGAGTGAATAAATTAAATTAAAATCATGCCATTTTGAACTTGAAGTGGTTATTTCCCACTCTACACAAAAATTCTAACAATTGACAATGAGTTTTTATACTCCTCAACAAAAAATAACAACTGCCGTGTACCACACGGTACTTAACTACTTAATATTTAGCGAAGGTAAAGCTATATATATACCTAAACTTTGTTCGGAAAGGTGTAAGTCATACTAATTAGAACATTAAGAGGGAAAACTTCAAATTACAAATAACTACTTGCCCTCTTGAGTGACTGCGTCGTTTTTTTTTCATTTATGCGAAAGTCACATTTTTTCGTAATGAAAATGAAAAATGTGCATATTACTTTTCATCTTTTTGTTATGACAGAAATACCTCATAAGATTTTCCTTTGAATAGCTTGAGGCACTTAAAGGGTAAAATTCTTCTCATTCAACGTTTTAAATATGATGAGTTAAGATTGGGACTTGGGTTTTAATGGCTAAATAATGCATATTAGCTTTACACACAACGTTATTTCATATTTTGCAATGGTTATTCAATGCAGTAATAATAGCACTATAAATCCATCGAGATATCAAGAAGAATATGCAATTAAGCTGTACAATCTGCTTCTGTACCACCTTTAAAGTTAAAACGAAATACCTGAGGAAGTAGAAGTAGGTACTAAATCTTTGAGTCTTTGTGAAGGAGAGGTGCGCAAGCAAATAATTGGCATTTTTTGCAATTGGCATTTTCGTTTATGCCTATTGCGCACAAATACACATTCTTCTTCCACTACTCAAAAAAAGCACCACCCATTCACCCATCCATCCGCTTTCTGTTCGAAGAATATTACCCAGCCTTACGCATATATATTTCACATCAACATTCTTATCTTATAGTTTGTAACCTGAGGTCATGGATTTATTTATGAGGGTTGAGTTGAGTTGAGGGTCTATACCTATTTCTACACTTAAGCTCAAACCTCAACAGGCTTCTTGATTCTTGAATTGGTTGTCGGAATCGGAAAAATATTGTTTGCTCTTAACGATTTTGGCAAGTGTGTTTATTGTGTGTACATTTTATGCGTACACGTGTGTTATGCCGAAAACATTTTCACTTTTTATGCCAAGCAAGTCTTTTTTACGTCCTCGCCAAAAAACCCAATCAAATCTTTTACAATATAAGTACGTGGTTGATTGTTGAATTAAGAAATTAAAGCTTGTAAAATGTAGATATTATTGTTGTGTAGTTAAGTTGTAGGTACATTTTTTTATACTTTTTGGTAGATCACTTTCTTTGAGTGGAGATAGATCCCATCAGCATCACTATCACCATTGTTTGAGTTGAGATTGAGACTTGAGGAGCATCTGTTATTTTTCAAGAAGAAGACAAAATCTTGAATCTTGATTTAAAGCCGGCTTTTCAAGCTTTGGCCAAATCCCAAAGGAAATGCAAATGCAAAGTACATAAGCAAAAGTTGCTTCGAATTGAATTCATTCATCATCATCATAAAAGGTGGTGTAATGAGATTGAAAATTTGGAATTATCCGAACAACTTGTCCTCTCTCAGCCTCAGCTCAGACGTATATCTTCTTCGTCACTCATATTTATACTCACAACAAGTTGCGTGTTGTGTTATGTTTTATCATCGTCATCATCATATCATCTTGTTGTTTTCTAGTTTGCCAAAGGGACGAGAGTACGAGAGGATGAGTAGAAGTCATTAGCTTCTTGTTCACCTCTGATTATTGTGGGAGTTGTCAAGTAGTCTAAGCTCCTTAAAGTCTTTCTTTTCTAGTTTTCTTTCAATTTGAATTTACAGACACACACACAGGCATGCTCTCTCTCTTTTCCTTTCTATAATATTCGAGAGACTTTATACTTTTAGTTCGATTATTTGTATTTGTATAGCACGCTCTAAACCGCACCATTCGATCCCCCTTGACAAATCAAGGTCAGTCTCTGTTGTTGTTGATGATGATGAGTGATTAGCAATTGGCAAGTTTTGACAGGACGATTGTTCAGTTATTAGCAAAATAGAAGGCGGTGGCGGTGGCCCTTCCTTATTTGCTAGAGCTCTGTCATGTTCATGCAACTAATGCATCTCATCTCGTCTCTTTCTCTCTCTCTCGAAAATTATGCTGACAATAACCAAATAGGATGGGATCGCATGGCGCATGGCATGGTAGACGTGTAGACAACAAAAAAATCTTCTGATATTGAAACATATATATAAGTACTTGCTTGATACTTGCTTTTCCTTACCAGTATGATCTGGTAACTAAAATCCACTTCATAAATCATGCAACGAAGCAATTAAAAGTAATAAATCTGACTGTGATGTGCATCATCATCTTCAATCATTTATGAAAATCCTTCTCTTCCTTTTAGAAATTTGCAAATGTTTAATAAACTCTGTGTCTCTGTCTCCCCATCCATCGCGTATCACACGGTGAGGTGAGCCATATTGGATGATGATGAGGATGATTTGATGCGCAAGATTTATCTTATTGACTTCTTCTCGCAGTCAAAGTCATGTGTATATGAAGAAGAAGAAGAAGATGATGATGATATGATGAGTGGATCTTTCTCTAGAAGAAAAATGTAGCTTGATCCTAACCTTTTACAGGAGGATTAATAGTTATCACTAAATAGAAAGTGCCATGCATTTTAAAGCATTACAATTTCAAACACATTTTCAATGCACTTGAGAATTATGATGGTTGTTTAAATTGTAAGTATATTCGTGGGTATAATTTTAATTTTAGCATATTTAATGCAAAGTACAGTTGGGATGATTGACGGTGGTTAGTGTCAGCCTTTTAAAGTTGACGTTTTGTAAATTGTAGAGTGACTTTTTGACAACTATGCTTGTTCCATGCCACAATAAAGTGCATTGCATTGGTAAAATGTGTAATGTGGACTCATGTTAAATCACGCCTTAACTTTTAGTCAGTGCATCAAATCGAGTAACCAGTCAGGACGCCTCATATTGTATTCATCATGCGTCAACAACGCAGCGGATGGCTATCCATTTCTGACCTCTGGTGACCAGACGGAGTTGCATATAATAATGCAGAATGCATGTATTAGTAATTGTTTGAAATGGCCGTGAAGACATATAAATTACGCTATGGATGATACAGAGGAAGAAAAAGCAACGGTGAAATGATAAGAATTTTTATGCAAATTAATTGCATACAGGTGAATATTGATGAGAGAACAACACTGCAAGAGAAAATGGGTTTCTAAATTGGTTTGGGTTGACCAAGTTGAATGAACGAATGATTTCCCTACTTTTTACTCCAGCTCAAATAAGCAACTATTTTTTGTGTGCTTTATGTGTATATGAGAAGAAGTGCCTACATAATATCGCAATGAGCTGTGATTATAGTAGAAGAGTTCTCCGAGAAAATTAGCTTGGTAATTTGATGACGAGATAATTCATCCCAGCTTGCTACATAGCATTATTTATACCATACCATACCACATTCACATCAATTGCTGGTTGTGATTACCTTGCTAAATGAAAGGATTAGCTTGGCAATTTCCCTAGATGTAAAATTGCACGAATTGCGATCCTTCTCGAAAAAGGACTTATGATACGATACGAGCAATCCAAATTCTGTATTAGCGTAATCAGAGCAGTTGATTAGGCCGGACGTTTTAATTCTTTGCGAATTCCACGAATTCACTCGTCCAGTGCGTATTCGTTACGTCGTCGCCTATACTATATAGTACAGTATAAAAATTGCTTATTAGTCTACTCTACAGAAAATCTTTGCAGATGTGTTTAATGAAAACGATGTTACCTGAAAAATGCGTGCATCATATATCATGTCATTTGCTAGATACCTGGTAGTGGAATTTTTGTGTAGTGTATCAAAGTTATAACAATGTAATAAGTAAAATCAGTAGTTTTCAAATAAACAGAAAAAAAGTTACGAATAATGTGACATTTATTTCTTATTTTTGTTTACAGATGGAGCTGCCGACCGAGCTGGAATACGGGAAGGAGACATCATCCTCAAGGTACTTTTTAAAGCAAAGAATAAAAATGCAATTATTTTAATACACGATGTTGTTCCGCTCAACTCGACTGCTCACTTATTACTACCTCACTTTCGCTTATTATATAAAAAAAACTCATTCAATTTTTCCTCCGTCAAATGTAACTTAACCCTTTCATTGAAGATATAATCAGTGTAAAAGTGATTTGAATGAAACTCTCATAAATTTAACTTTCGTAACGGTGTAATCCGTCGTCCTCATGAGGATATTATACAGTCACAGAACACAGAATCCTTTATTGGAAAACTCAAAACTGACTTCCAACTTCTGCTTCAGACATTTTTTTGTTATGCAATAATAATCTGTGTTTTTTTCTTTTGAAAACTTATGATGCTTCATGTCAAACTCTTCGACCTCAGCTCATTTTCAATTTTTCGCCTCTTTAATTTTCAGGTCAATGGGACACTCGTGGAGCACATGAACCACACAGAAGTTGTAAACTTGATCAGAGGTACGTGCTATATTTATTGTGCAATATAATAATCCTCTCTTTTTTCTCTGTAACCGCATTATATTGGCATGAATTTGAATGGAATTTATTGCATTGCTAAAATCATCCCATTTTAATACCAAGTTTTTTGTATTTGTGCATTTTCTTTGGCCTTTTCACCACACAATGGCAAATATGTTAAGATATGCATGTTTTTAACGGTTCCTTAAATGGACGGAGATGCTTCATAAGGTACATGTAACATCGCACTTTATTTCGGACTTTTTTTTGCAAAAAAAGTTAAAAAGTACGTCATTGGTTTTCGCAAAATGTGAAATGTGAGGAGAGTTTGAACTTTTTCTAAACACTTGAAACTTTTTATGACACCCAACATATCACAACAGTCTTAAGTCAAGTCAAGCCAAGCCAGTGCAACGCTTTCTGTAGGGAAAACATTGGGTGTGCGCTGTGCGCTTCCATCATACGTTTACAGCAACTGGTTTATTTATCCTTTTCATTATGTAGGAAATTTATGAAAGGATAGTTATTCTAGAGGTTCGTTGGATGATACTGGATTACACTGGTTAATGATGGTGAGCGTGAATAAAGGTAATATTATACTATATACAGGCATGCCATCATTGAAGATAGGCGCTTAAGCATGTATGAAATATTACTTGCTAATTATCTAACGATAATAATGATAAAATCTTTCACTTTTAAGCAAAGGAAATTTGCTACAGCCAATCGTTATTAATTTACTGAACTTTTAATTGGATTTTAGTGGGGACTTCTTAGATTTTTTAGATTTATCTAGAATCTACATAAATTTTGAGTCACTATGATGCTCATCAAATGTTATTCTACATTGCTAGGATTACGTGAAATCGTAAGTTTATAAGACGTTTGCATGATACATTGGTAGTAATAAAGAAAGTCGCTTCAGGACCAGGGAAGAAAATATTATTTACAAAATTTCCCAATATTCCGAGTTCAAAATGCGGATAACGGAAAGATATATTATGCATACATAATATGCATTATGCATCACTGTAACTATTGTTTATAAGTGGCATCCCAACTGTTTGTTCATCATCGGTCACATCAGGAATAAACTATGCTTCTTCAGGAGAAAAATCCAACAAGATATAATTGATGTCTTTTCGTGACGATGCGTTAATTGGATGATCAAACTTGTAGTGTGGAGTGTGGACGTGATCAGACATTAATTAAATTGATACCTCGTTTTCCTCACGGTATATTATTTATTTTCAAACTATTCAACTTTTCCACACATGAAGCTCAAGCAAACAAATGCAGCTTTTGAAGTAGGCTGTTGTGAGCTGTGAGTATGCATGCTGCATGTAAAATTGCCAAGCCCAAGTCAAGAAAGCCGCACCGAAAAATGTAAATAAGGAAACAAACAGTGACTTTTAGTACACCTCCGTTTCTACTTGTTTTTCCTTCTGTCTTTCCTGGTTTTGGTTGGCAGTTCGGATGAGGATGATTCGGATGGATTGGCTCTGGCTTAATACAAAGGAAGCTTTAGAGGTTATCATCCGTAGTAATCCTCTATAACATCGCATTGTACTAAAACACCATCATCATGTTATCATAATTCCAAGAAACGTGAACTAGTCATTCTGCATCCGTATCCTTAGCCAACTATAACGTACTATAAATATTAAACATCTACACTCCACTCGTTTGCAAAGGTGGAACAAATATAGCAGGAGGATATGATATGATATGATGTGCTTGTATTTCAATATTATTATTGTTATGCAAACAACAACGAGGAGCATCGAGCAAAGTAGAATTTGGCATTTTGGCAATGATTCTTTTTCACTTCATCATCATCCTCATGATTGTTATATGTAAACGAAATGATATAGGCATTACAATACTATTCTATTTGAGCTGAGCACGATTCTAAAGAAAATCGCTGTGGGATCCCATGTTCTCCCATCTTCCCCCGTCATTTCAATTGCCATTGATCCTGCAGTAAGTATTACTTACCTAAATATATATTATAAGGATTACGATTACGCAACACTAAATTTATAAGAAGTGGAGGTGGAGGCGATTCTCGTTGGTGGTTGGTGTTGCTGAGCTATCTCACCTTATATAGCCATTTGGTAAAACGTAAGACGACGAGTTCGACTATGACTTGACGTTGTCACTGTGAACTCATTTGTAAAAATTTGCTTGCTTATAGAAAAAACGTTTTTGGTCAATGGTCAGCCTATCTAAAATTCTAAATCTAAGAGCTGAAAAGGAGGAAATTAGGCTGCATCCAATTCATTTGCACGCACTCATCATCAAAGTGTGAAATGGAACGATGAATCCGATAACATTATTTCATAGCAAAGTCTATAGTATATTTTTCTTTGTTCCGTACAGCTTCAAATGACATTTACTCCCCAAAAGGCATAGTGTAATTGTCGGCTTCCACTTTATCTCTAACGGTATACGATTACGATTATTACCTTTTTGTGTGAGAGAGAAAGACAGAGAGAGAGAGAGGATGATAACCTCCTATAGTCCTATAGCCGAGAAGATGAAAGGTTTGATAATGAAAGATGGAAAAGGAATTTGCATAATTTACAATGTGTCCAACAACTCCAACAAAGTGCATTTTTTATTTTTTAATATAATACTAATATAATTGCATCTCTCTTCTCTAGTGAAATGAAAGACGTACATTATAATTATGACTTTAAGGTTTTTCTAAAGTATCAATGAAAAGTAATGAATGAAGACAACTGTTTTTTTGTGTCTAAAATGCATATCTGATAGCAGAGTAAATTGCAGTGTCGCGACTTTTATGGTAAGAGAAAGGAGTGAGCGACATGTTCGATAATCAAAGACAACCATCTCTGATATTATTCCCTTCATTCATTCGTTATATGTCCAATCGGTAGATATTATATTTTACACGCATGTCTTTCAAGAGAAGCGCCTCGGATGAGGTTATTATTGCTTGGAAAAAAGAACGCACAATAAACTTTTTTTATGGAGTGAGCGACATGTTCGATAATCAAAGACAACCATCTCTGATATTATTCCCTTCATTCATTCTTATATGTCCAATCGGTAGATATTATATTTTACACGCATGTCTTTCAAGAGAAGCGCCTCGGATGAGGTTATTATTGCTTGGAAAAAAGAACGCACAATAAACTTTTTTTTATTTGTATTTTGATGGAGTTACGTAACTTATATATAAAACGCATAGTTTAAAAACTAGTCACATAAAAAAGTAAAATCGTAAACATAAAAGGGAGTTGATATTTAATGCTGATTTTTGAACCGCTTTCAATGACATGAAATATATATTCGAATTTATTACGCAGTATATAAACTAATCTCTTCCAACTTCTTTTATTACTAAGGACAAAGTGCCACTGGCTAAATAGTCATTGCCATTAATGAAATATGAGTTTGGAGTTAATCAATGGCTGTCTCCTAATGTAAATGTAGATGGAGGAGAAGGAGAATGAGAGCTATTAACTTGAGGAATGGAAAATGAAGTGATCCCTTCAATTTCGTAAATTGTCCCATGGGGCAAGAAAATCTAGTGAATCTCGAAATCAAAGAGCAACCCCTTATAATGTGAGTGCTTGATTTGATGATGTGATATGGATGTGATGCAACATGTAACGAAATAAATACATCCTCAGTCCCCAAAGTGTGGGCGTATATGGACTATAGACGGAGAGGGGCACTCACATCCTCTGGCTCTGAGGATCCATATCGCATTGCATAATCTTCTTCCTTCCCTTTGGAAAATGGAAATGTTAATGTTGATTTTGATGAGTTGCTATATAGTTGAGTTAATTGACGCTTACTTTGAAACAACTTTGTTCATTTTCATCAAGTTTTTCTAGGCAGACTTCAGACTTCGACTTGTCACTTGGCAGACTTGACTTCTCTTTTGATTACTATGTACCCATTCATTATGTATAATTTTTCTGAAAGCATAACAAGTCCCTATTATGTTGATTTTGTTGGTGACCTCTTAAGTGTTTTTGTTTTGCCAGTGTCCATTCTTCTCTCCTTATTATATCGATTGAATATGTGATTAAAATAGGACTAAAATTTGGCATAACCTTTTTCGTCCAATGGTGAACAACCAACAACATATAATAATATAATGGAAGTGTACCTTGAAGTCTTGAAGCCATCTCATTGATATCCCATCCATCAGTGATCAGTGGTTTTCCATCATTCCAAATCTTGGAGTGAGATCTTTTTGGTTTTTCGTCGACACAATCTACATTCATTCAAAAGTTGAAATGAATGAAGAAGAATGGACTGGGTAATGGCTACCAGCATCAGTTTAGCTTTAGCCAACTGTCTCATTTACTTTGAGTATTAAGATGGATTGCATTGGTCTGTCGCGCTGTTGCTGTCGCTTGATAAAAATACTCCTTCGTCCTGTTGTCAACTGTCCATATAGAATTTAGATGTATGTCTCACTCAGAATCACAATAGTAAACATTTTATACCTAAATGGTTGGTACCGAAATGCGATGCACCTATATAAACATTGCCTGTGTGGATTGTGGATTGTAGAACCTCGTATTTATAAACTAACTTGCATTAATGCATCCTGTGTTTTGGCTGCGGCTGCACTCTCTTCCACTCCTATTGAAAGCAAAAGCAAAAACTAAACCAAGAACTAAAACCAAGGGCGGAGCTGACAAGTTGCTCATCACCAGCAGATCTCTCTCATTGATAAAGACCATGTACAAATGTAGCGCTGCTGAATGCTGTCTGGCTGGAGCTGTCTTCTCATCTGATCTGTATTCTGGGTATGCACTTCATGTAAACCGCAGAAAGTGCAAAACAGACCAGACCAGCAGTTGAGAGAGCTGAGATAGTTATCCCCTCTTTTTTTATGAGGATTCCATTCAGTTTCAAAACAATGGGCTCTTATTCCGCTCCAATGACATTGATACACACAGAAAGTCAGAAGAGCTAAAGCCAGGTTTAATATCAATACAGATTTTTTTGGGAGGTTTTATACTTCGTTACATGTGGCCAAATGAACCCTGCTTTTGCTTATTT
The DNA here is from genome assembly GCA_036850725.1 of Orchesella villosa. Classification (NCBI taxonomy): domain Eukaryota; kingdom Metazoa; phylum Arthropoda; class Collembola; order Entomobryomorpha; family Orchesellidae; genus Orchesella; species Orchesella villosa. The sequence goes on along the minus strand of JAANSM010002816.1, from coordinate 1,175 downwards.
ATGTACTGCTGCGTTACGCAATATGAAGAAAAAAATACTTTTTTTGACATAAGAACTCTTTCGCTTCTTTCTCCAGTGGAGTCAATAAAAAATACAATCCAGTATGGAAGTTTTGACTGGAGCGTTAACAAAAAATTTGAGTTTATTTGTGTTTGCATTTGAATATACATAAAGTATTTGGACGTGTACATATTTAGCTAGCTGGAAGAGTTGTTCAGTTGTTTTTGTTGAGGGTGAAGTGAAAACTAAGGGGTGCATTATATGCAATGTGTTCATATGTATATATGCTCAAAGCAAAGTTAATCTAGTCCAGTGTATAAAATATATGATACAAAAAACAGTAATTTTTTCATTCTTCTTGATATATTGAGGAACTGGATGTATTTATTATTGTTGTGCCTCTAGCCTCGCCTCCCTTTTTTTCCATATATTCACGTTCAGCTCACATGTAAAGCACATTAATATCATCTGATGCTTTTTTTATAAGAGGAAAAGTTGATGTTGATATTGATACAGTTTTACTATATGGATATGCTATATAGCACCTCTACTACCTCGTCTCCATTAGCACATGACATATCAGACAAAATAATCTGATGCAGGCGATGAACTGTGTTCTCTCAGCGTATATGTTTGTAAATGTGTGTGTACAAAAATACACATCGTGCGTGTCAGTCACTCTACTTTTATCGTCTAGCTCTAAACTCCAATTCCAACCTCACATGCACACACGTAGAGAACATAAATGAAAGTTATAAATTGGAGAGAGAAAGATAGATCTCTGCAGGCCTGCCGCTCCTCAGGCACACATATATAACTGTAACGTAAAAAGGACCGCTTCTTCTTAGTACTGGCCTACCCTATGCCTATAGTTTAACAATGGGAATGAATCTCTGGTCTAGTCCAAGTCCAGGAGAAGTTAAATTCATTGAGGTCCGGTGCGTAAAAAGGGAAGTACGGATATTGAGGATATTATTAGGAAGAGGAATGATTCTCTCTCTTCTCTTATACAAAGTGAATCTATTCAAGCAGCAAAGTACCGTGCGTACATATGCGTCCAGCTAGTCTACACGTTTCTGTAAAAAGGTTCTCTATTATATTTTTCTACCATTTAAACATTTAGCATTGCTTTCCTTATATGGACGTATATACACATACACACATTATTTTATTCT
>JAANSM010002815.1:0-14148 GCA_036850725.1 Orchesella villosa | reverse complement strand
TGGAAGTCCTCCTACGCAACCTGCTCCACCCTTCTTGGCTGAGGCAGGTGTGAAATACTTGAGACTTGAATGGGTCAGTAGGGCAACGGATGATGAGTACGCACTTCAAATGGAAGACCCTTCCACGGGTCATGGGTTTCTTGCTGTTTACAATGGAAGTGCACCTCAATCCATTTGTATTGATCTGAAGCGAAATACCAAGTACAAGTTTAGGGTCAGTGATTAAACTATATTCTATTTCACTGGTCAACACATGCTGGGGTTTTGTCTTATTTTGAGAATATTTATGTGTATAGTTAAAGGCTCAAAATGAGGAAGGACATTCCAAGTGGTCTGAAGAGGTGGTTCTAAGTACCCTTCCAGATCGGCCTGGACCGCCGCATAAGCCAACCCTGAAGGGCAGAGTACATGCATATGGTTTCAAGGTCAGGTGGGAGCCCCCAACTGACAATGGCGGTTTACCAATTAAAGATTTTGCCTTACAAATTGACAAGGGTAATGGATTCGAAGAGATCTTTCGTGGCTCAGAGACAGAGTTCAACATAGATAGACTTTCTCCTGGGCAATCCTATGCTTTAAGAGTGATAGCAAGTGGTCCTGGTGGTGAAAGTGAACCAAGCGAACCCTGCGTCATTACAACTGAGCCAGTTTGTCCTGGAAAATGTCACATTCCGCGCATAGTAGGAAAACCTAAATCGAACTCCGTCCATCTTAAGTGGAGTAAGTATTTTATGTTTATGTTTGAATTTTAGTCAATTAGAACATTTGCCATAATAAAATTCTAAATATTTTCATTTGCGTAGATCCACCAGATTGGGACGGAGGTTCGCCAATTAACCAGTATGAAGTTGGGTGCACAACTCCTGATAATCAAACTCAAGAAGCGTATCGTGGTAAAGAGACTGACTGCTTTGTGAATCGTTTACTTCCTGGGAGGGCTTACCTGGTAATTTAGTTTGATAAGTTGATGATAGTTTATTGGTCCATATAATTTTACTAGTCTTTCATTCATTTGATTTGATAAATAGTTCCAGGTCCGAGCTTACAATCGAATCGGAGCTGGTCCTTGGTCTGATCCTCTAGAAATTGTAAGTGGAGCAGGATCCCCAGATGCGCCTGCAGCTCCTAAAGTGACTACAAAGACTGCACATGTGGCTCTAGTCTCTTGGAATGAGCCACTGAATAACGGCTCGGCAGTGACCGAATACAGAGTCCAACTGGCAACACCATCTACTAGCATATCTAGTTGAGGAAAATAAGGAGGAAGGAGAGATCAAGTCTGTTGAAAATGAGGCACAGTCGATTTCAAGTTTTAATTTAGTTTACACTGGTTCGTCAACATCTTGTGAAGTGAAAGGCTTGCAGCCTGCCAGCGTTCATCTTTTCCGTGTGCAGGTATTCAGTCAATCCCTATACTTAAAATTCTCGCTAGTTTCGTCTTGTCATGAGTTTTATGAAACTTGTTACTGAATGAATGGTTTGAGTAACGACCGTATTTTGACCATATTCAGGCAATCAATAGTGCTGGATTTAGTGAATGGTCTCCAGTAGCTTCTCATCAGATGCCACCCTCATCCCCCAACGCTGTTGGAAGTGTGGAAGCGTTATCCACATCTAATTCTGTTATTCTAAACTGGAAGGCACCATTGTGCAATGGCTCCCCAATCATACACTACAATGTTATAGTGGGAGAAACTATTCATGTCGTTTCAGCAGAATCGTTTGAGTTGGACAACTTGATGCCAGATTCCCACTTCAAGTAAACTTTTTTATTTTAAAAGCATCTTCTTCGACTTTTAATTGATTACAAAAAATAATATGAAATATATTTTTTTCGCTTAGAATCCGTATTCAAGCAGTCAATAATGTTGGACCAGGTGCATTATCATCAAGTGTAAAAGTTGCTACCAAGCCACTCCCACCCCCTGCGCCAAAACTGGAATGTGTATCAGTTGCCCACTTTTGGATGAAACTGAAATGGAGTGACGCAGCTTCCAAGAATGTGGAGTATCTTGTTCAGATGATTAATCCTTATAAGGATGAGTATGTTGAAACCCGATTAAAAGCTATCTACTATGACTGTTTATTATTATTTTTATTACAAATTCATTTGTTTGAATGTCACTTAGGTTTGAAGTGGTGTATCGAGGAACTAGCACAAGTACTAAAGTTACCCGTCTGACTGAAGATACTGAATACCAGTTTAGGATATGCGCCATTAATGGCGCTGGTCAGGGACCCTTTTCTGATCTGTACAAGTTTGGCACTTCGAAAGCTCCACCTCCACAAGTTAAAGGTAGAGTTTGAATTTCTCACATTTCGTCATTATCCTTACATATGATAGAATTTTTAATTCATAAAATGTCCAGCAATGGCTAACAGTCTAATTTTTAATTGATTTAGGTGTCAAGGTTGAATTTACAAAGGACTCAAACTCTTTCCGTGTTGAGTGGTTTGGAGTTCAATGTAATGACACTTTAGAATACCAAGTGCAAATATGCAGGCGTCGGGATCAAGATTACAGAACAGTAAGTTCAGCTCGAAGTGAAGATATTGTAGTTTCCCCCTATAAAAGAGGGTTACTGATTTAAATTATTAATTCTAATCCCAACCTAGATTTATCGGGGCAGTGAGAGAAGTGCAGAAATGAAACCACAAGACCTAGATGATGGAGCATCAGACTATTTGTGCCGCGTGTGTGCGATTAGAATCTGTGATGATCGTACTCAACTTATTGGACCATACTCCGTTCCTTTCACCTTCCACGCACCAGATTCTGTTTTGAATGATTTTGCTTCTTCAAAAGTTCATTCCTCTACTTCTTCCAAGTCTCTTTCTACGACAGCTCAAGTCAGTTTTACCTTTTTCCAGGTAAGAATACTGCCTATATACTTTAAGCACATGAGAATGTGACACTAGGGTTTAGTCTAATTGCTTTTCTATTCATTCCTGGTTGTTTAACAAAAACAACTTGTTTTCTGGTTTATTTCAGGTTCTGGAAGAAAAAATGAATGAAATCAGCTATGAAAGTCGTGTAGGAATCCTCGCAGTATTTGCGTTAATTATTCTTGCCTTCGTGATTTCATTAATAACACACCATGTCGTTTCGTAGTCGCTGTCAAAGAGTTAACCAATTCACGAATCGAAAGGAATGAAAAATCAAAGTGTCAATCTGCATCTATTCGCGTATTCACCGGCAACGTCAGGTGGATAATTGAAGTGTGTAAGGAGAATGCATTTGTTTACAAAGGCTAGGTTCAATATCCTTTGTTAATATGACAAAAACCGTTACGCGATACTGTTCTCAAAGATCCGCACACATATTTACATACCTAAGTAACTTACTTTCTTGTAGTTTATAAAACAATGTTTTCGTGTGGTTAAAGTGTATTACTTTAATGTTTGCTAGACTCGCTAGACTTAAATACAAATATTACGAATGAATATGAACTAACTTTACAACATTAGTAAACAAGTGATGGTAGACATAGCGTTAAATAATCATTTTTCGTTGGAACTATTATGGGGATGCAAGTTATATCAGTTCTTATGCCTCGGGAGCTCTCTTTTAAACTTAAATTCTCGTCAGCAGCTAACTCAAGTACAGCCTGCAGATTAATTCTCGTGTACTTTTTTTAATCTTTTTTCTAGCAGTGGATAAGTAGAGTAGTTGAAAATAGGCCGAGTTTCCATATCGGTAAACTAAGATTGAAAGAAAGGGTGCAAACGCAATGAGTTTAATTTCATCCGTTTTACACATGTTATTTACTCGGTATGCCAGTTAAATAAGAATTTATTCAAACCTACTGTTAGTTAGTACACTTTGTTTAATGTATGTGCGCAAGAGTTGGACTGCCAGGGAGCCTGTTAACTTAAATATCATAATTTCATCAAAGCCTAACTTAAATGAACGACCGGCAATGTGATATGAATTCGGATTGTCACTATCTTTCCAGTTGTTAGTACAGACTAGACGTATATACAAAAGCTAGTTAGTTTGAAAGGGCAAACTGAGTGCATATAATTTGAAGGCTGATGATTAGGTAAATGTATACACATAGATAGGATTGTTGTATTCCGTGTTGCTTTCGTAAGTAGATAGGTTTATATTAAATATCGATAGAGCTTTAAGAAGCTTCTTAATACAAGAAAATTAATATATTGGAATATTCGAAAAAAATGCAATGCATAACTATTTCATTATGACATGAAGTAGATACTTTATAGAACCCAACTCTGTAATAATAACCTCTTTGTTATTCGCGTGCGTTACTCCAAGTCTGTGATGGCAATCAAAATCAGTGTTGCTAGCACGTCCTACGTTAGCTAAAAAGTCCTATCGCTGGGTAATATGCCAAATCACTCTCCATTGTCATTTTATGTGTGCTGCCAATATTTCATAACGTAGATTCATCATTATTTGCAATGTAATTCACTAGTAGTTTACTAGAAATTAAGTCTTTGGGCTTTATGGTGCTACCACATTGGACATTCGCATTGTAGCTTTTCAAAAACACCTTAATTTATGCTAGATTTCGCACAATAGTAAGGTTTGTACTTGTAGTCAGTAAAAATAATGTTGTGCCAATGTCAAATGTTTTAGTAATATATACAACTTCATATTTTTGAAAGTGAAAGCTGAGTGCTCGCTGCTTTGGAAAAATCATGTAAGTAGAAGAGAGACAGTCGAAACCTAAAAGCTCCCAAACTGCTATGTGAGCTTTCAGAAGCCCTATTATGCAATATGTTTCCCTTCCCTGTAATGTTTCGATACATATTATTGCATCTTCACACTAAGTTGCGAATCTTCCCCAAAGAAATGTTCCTGAAAGACAAATTCTTTTAATACTATTATCAATGTATAGTGTAACTGAGAGATCTGTGTGCATCACGCTTTATCGCAATTTTTTCAAATAATTCGTTATGCGTTCCATTAAGTTAGTTCTTATAATATGTATGTAACATTCAAATATATTATTACATTATGGTACTACCTATAGAATGGACAGTAATTGTAACTTAGAATACCTCATATAATGTATTAGTGCTTGAAAATAATCTAGTTACTTGTGAAAAGAGCTCGTATAATCTCTTTACTCAATCCGAGTTGATTTAATGTTTTAAAAAGCTTGTGTTGTTGCTTGTATACGTACATATGAACATGAAAATGAAAGCATCCAGTAGATACTTACTTGACAAACACAAACTGTTAATATTATATTGAGTTTCCTATCATGATGATTGAATTGAGCCAATTAATTTTGTGACCATGCAGTCAACATACAACATAGAAAAAATGTATTTCAAGCGTTCGGAAAGTCTAGAACAAGTAATCAGATGGTACTATTCTTGAGATTTATCTATATTGCTATTAATTAGAGATAATATATATATAAATATGTGTATATTTTCAACAATGCATGCAAAAGAGTATAATCAACCTATTTACATTTCTACTGTAACTTATACAAAATGGTCTTGTAATAATATAAGTAGCTGTACCAGTGTACTATTTGGCACCGAAATTCAGTGTATGGAAGTCTCACCCAGAAAAGAAGTGTGTAATATTTTGGTGTCTTTTCAAGCGCGTGCTAATTTGGGTTAGTTCATTGGACTAAGCTGAAGAAACTGGTAAACGTGTCGTGTTGTTGCTGTTGTTGGTTCATGTGGATTTATTGACTGAGACTTTTTGCTCGTTTGAAATCAATCAGTGATGTAGTATCAACATTCTTGAAAATAGATTCAATTATTGCAAAGTATGCATCGATAATGGATAAGAACAGAGAGAAATCTCATATATTTGTTTAAATCATAGTTTCTTAAGAGTTGTATTATTAATATATATGATACACGTATGTGTATGTAGTTTAGAAAGTTAGAACGGCAACTGGATTCTGGAGACACACGCATGCATAGATGCACCCTACTTTGCATTAGTAGGGGTTTAGTAGGGAAGGAAGCTACTAGCAGGTTTCGTTTTTATTATTATGATTCTTTCTATTTTCCAAACCCATGGAATGTCATGAGAGAGGTATATAGTGTATATTGAATTGAAACTGAAATCAAGTTGAATGGAATGAGTCGTCTAAAAATACGTAAGCCAAGTGTAAAGATTCGAAACCTAAGCAATCCTGCACAAGATTTCATTAAATCACTCTTAGTAAGATGGTGTGCAAATAGATGTGACTATATAAATATAGATATTACATTTGTCTACCGCTTGTCTTTTGGGTCAGACAAGACGAACTCTTTCATTGATGAATCGTTTGCTGTTAATTAAAACACACTGGAACCCCTCTGTCTGTAAGATTGAATTAGAAGACTATCAGTAAGCCGAGAATATATATCTAAAAGGAGAAACTTTCTAAAAAAATGTTTTAAACATTATATTATTATTCTGCATACATGAATATATTTCAGATAAATGTATTTAATGAACATTATATATATCACTCTGTAAAACTACAAAGGAGAAAAGTATGAAATCAAAAAAAAATATTGCTCTGATGAAGAAACATTGGAGTTTTCGACTTACTTATAACTATTATATATATACATAATATATTATGATGATTGATGGCTTATACATGTTTGTTGAATACGAAGTCTATATTGATCCACATTTTTGCGAGTTGCTCTGTGGATGCTATACTGCTATATCTGTGTAGCTAAATGTGAAGAAGTAAATCAAATAAATTTATGAAAACTTAAAGCATACAAAATATATTCATTTCATCCTCTAACAAAATTATTTTTCATTTTTACCATGTTCATTGTCCATGATATCAAATCAATATTATCACAACCTCTGTAATTAACCGTGTGGTAGATGACGATGATAAATGAAGACAAAGAAGGAGATTAAACGGCCAAATTAAATATCATATATGGTCACATATGGTATGTAGACTGTCAACGGGATTACATGAGCTGCCTTTCGCCCTTTTCTTTCTCTTTTTCGTACAGGCAATCAGTTGAACACCTCACCTCCAACACAATTGCTTTACAAATTAGAGTAAGTTTGAAGTTATAGTTTGACATGAGGAGGAGGGGTTGGATGACAGAAGAATTATCCAAGTATAGACGCAGTATTTTTCTGATTCTAGTATAAATGACCTTCACCATTTTCATTTCGGGAGTTTGTTTTATACGATACTAATCACTGATCAATTATAGTTTGATATTACATACATCAAGCAACGGCGAAGTGTAGATAGGCCAGCATTCCTAATAAATAGTTGCATTGCGATTCAAATTGGAAAATAATTGTGACATAATATGACTACGATGAAAGCTATAGGTTTTCTTAACCGTTTCAGCGATATCATCGTTTCATTATTTATACTTACTAATGGGTCAATTTTATCTGCAAGAATTGAAGAATTTGGAATTCGCCATCCATATTCCGTACCTCTCATGCTAACAATAGAAAATCATATACCTTGTCGCCGAGTTTGGATAACGGACGCGGACCAAGACCAAGCCTTTATAAAAAATCAAGTATTTAATTTTTTGGACAGCGAAACCTGTGATTCCCATAACATTGAATTGAATGAAGTGCAGTTGCCGAAAAATTACGAATCTGAACAGAATCGAGAGATTCTAAAGAAATATTACTACGCGATTAGGTGGACATTTCGATCCTTCGTTCATTGTTCAAAGTGTATAACAGCTAAAAAATTTGCAAAGGATGGTCATTATCATCAGCTTGATTTACCAAATTCGTCCAGATATGCCAAGGTGTATCACCAAAACATTGATGATGATCTGGCAGAGAGAGCTTCAAAACTAAAGAGGCGAGATTTTATTAATCTGAATGAAGGCTTTCTAGCCATCTCTGTAATTGTGCATAAACTCTGTAGTCACCACAATTTATCCTTGGTTGTATTGAAGAACCCGAACTTTCACCACTTCAATAACACGGTTCGTCAAAAGTATACAACAGAATTAGACAGAAGTCCAACAATACGCCCAAGACTATTTGCCCGAACTTTGTCAAGACTAGGAGCATCAGCTTTTGATGTGTCTTCCCGATACGTCCGCGTTAACTCCATTGATTTCAACTTCATCTACTGCAGCACCCCAGCAGTGAAAGTCCAGAATATTTGGGACTTGAAAATAATTTTTCATGCCTTTAAGCGCAATGTCTGGGCTGCACTCTGGTTTAATTTACTAATGTATGCTGTGATTCTCTCGAAAACGTATCGTTTACAGGATATGCTTTCTGCAGTGTTCGCATTGTTCACAAGTTTACTCTCTGGCAATGCAAATTTTGGCCTGAAGCATTTAAAGCGTTCAGTTTTATTCACTGTTTGGATGCTTACGTCAATGCTCTTGAGCGACTACTTTACTGGATCCATGACTAGCTTGTTAGTCAAACCTTTAGAAGAAGATGTAATGACAAAACTTTCCCACTTGGTGCAAAGAAACTATACGCTGATATTTCCAGCAATACTACCAACTGTGTTTCAACTTGTTTCTGTTAGCGTTTACGGAAGAGTGCAAAGGTCGGTTACACTTTTAGATTAGAGTTATCTGAGTTAAGTAAATTTCTTTAATCTATTTACTATTTTGTTTTAAAATTTTTCTAGCGATTATTCTGAGCGAGTAAATCTACCATTTCAACAAACAACCGAAATGGGAATGCTTCACAAGATTTTGGGGCGAAATGAAACTTATAATAAACTTGGAACGGGAATTTTTCTACAAGAAATTTATTACGGTGCAAGGAAAGCTACTTTAGGCCCTTGGCCATATTGCATGCTAATTTACAATCGAGTCATGGGCTTCATAAAAACCAAGCAACTCAGTCAAAAGAGAAAGAATCGTATAGTTAGGCATTGTCATATTGGAAAGGAATTAATTCCTTCAGGAGGGTTATTTTGGGGCTTCTTTCCTCCATCTAATCAAAAACTTATGGAAACATTTCAAACGTTTCAGGAAGCTGGAATTCATGCTTACTGGATAACAGAGTTCTACGGCATGGGATTCGCCAATAAAGTTCAGGAACGATCAAAGATTAAAAGTCCAACATCTATTGCTGTAGAGGAGAAAGAAAATTCATTTTCGTCCATGAAACTTAACGAAGGTCACGTACTATCAATTTTTGTGCTTTGGAGTTTTGGGTTATCAATTTCTCTAGCAATCTATTTCTTAGAAAGTGTTTTTAAAAGATGTGTTGTAAAGTTTTCACAAGAAGATAATAATGTTCATTCATTTATTCCTTTTGGCATTAAATAGGCAGTGAAAATTTTGCTTCGTTCTTTCTTTCTTGATAGGTCTAGGCTGCTGCTGAGACCTTGTCAATTTCCTTTCAGCTATACTGTATTGTAGTCTTTAAATAACGTTTCTATCTGACAAAGATGACAACATGGGCGTGTTCCAACAAATTTGTTTCAATTTGATGTACCATTCACTAGTCACGTGAATGAAAGAATAATTTATACGCATCAAATGTAATCACTAATCACAATATGACACACCTAGAATTCCATATCGTAATAACATACAATTGAACTATCCAACAATAAATTTTGGTTTTAGTAATGTGTTGTGCAACTTTACGTTTTTATTGATTTTGTTATTAAATATTATAAATGAACCTTCAAAGTTCAAATGTGACATAAGACGACTTGTTGTGACGGATAAAGAAAGAGAACGGTGGTTCATAATACTCTTAATGTTTTCATCAATTTTGAAAGGACAATTATTGATTCAGCGACAAACGGTGGGACATGGGGGCGTAAAATGAAAGCATTATTGTATTTTTATAGACACATTAAAAACAAACGAAAACCTAAAGCTTTTTGTAGCAATGCGAAATAAATTGGTAGTAACCTTCAATAAGAAATTTTTATATAACAGCCGTCATTGTCACTACTCTTATTCACATCACAGAATTTTGCCTCCCTACCAGCCGTACAATTTTGAATCCCTATTACTTATATAAGCCAATAACAATAACACCGGAAATGTTTAGAACTGATGAATTGTAAAATTACACAATAATAAAATTCAAGTATTATATAACTCACTCAGTTATCCAAACAGCTTACTGGCATGCAATAAGGAACAATAATTTATTGAATTGAAACAAAACTAATTTAGTAAAAACCTAGTACAACATGTCCTTCTGAAATATTTGAACGCCATAATGTACAGTGCACTGTTTCTTCTTCACCTGTTTCTTAATCATAATTTTCTGTAATACAAATTGGCATGAAATAGTATAGTTGTTTAGGGAAAGAAATACAATTACACATAGCAATTGCATAAATATAAAAAATGGAAGTGTGTGCATTGCTGTTTGTAATTGTGGTAATCTTGAATTGCATGTTGGCAGTGCAATCAACTTTTTCTACTCCCATTGTCCTAGTTGGAAATCAAAATTGTGTTTGCTTTCAAATTTCCGAAGAAAAAAGTAGCGATATGATGAAAACATTCTATATGAAACAATTATTTTACTCCACTTTATCAACTTTAAGCTTTCCTCAACGTAGTGAAAGCAAGTGTTCGAAATTCTTACCTTTGGAACTGCCTTTAAAGTGGTTGTTTTCATTGTCTGTAAGCTGCTCATCAACACTGGATGATACACACAATGAAGGATTCAATAAGAAAAACAACTTGATCTGTAATCAGAACGATTATGAAAACTTTTTGCTCTTTGATTATTATACAGTGCCCCAAGAAGAAATGTCGAAAACATTGAGTGTTTTTTCGAAGAAACGAAATTATTACAACAAACCACCCTTTTTTGGTCCCATATTTGTGCTGGCGAACTTACATTCTTCTGCATTAAATACAACACTTTTAATGAAACAGGAAGCCATTGAGAGGGGTGTTGTAACTGAATGCTATCCTACCTTTATGCCTGCAATCCAGGTATTCGATACGAAAGAAAGAACCGTTCAGTCAGTATGGGATAATTACAGACAATTGGGATTGGGAACAGCACGCTTAGGGAGGCTCAAAAACGAGGGATACAATTTTGTATATTGTGATAGTCCTAAAATAATAAAAAACTCATGGGATTTTATAATTTTCATGCGTGGATTTGATACTTTAGTGTGGGTGTGTATTGTGATAGCATTCCTTGCTGCCAGTTTTATACTGACTTTTTATCCACACCGACATGAATGTCGTTTTGACTTACTTCATATCACAACCTCTTTGTTTGCATCTGCCATTTCCCTGTTATCGGTATTAATTTCAAGTGGACCTTCATTTGCCAAAGCGGACTTGGCTCGATCTAACCTTTTTTGCATGTGGACGTTTATTTGCTTAGTTTTAGTTAACTATTATACGGGTTTGATTACGAGTCAGCTAATTAGCCCGCCATTGGAAGATGTAATGAAAAAGATGTCAGATTTACTGAAACGAAATTACACACTTATTTTTCATGACACAACCCATTTGGATATATTGAATGCAACTGTTCAGCAATATCAAACTGAGCATAGGTACTTTTTAGTTTTTAGGTATACAAATCTTTTATAATTTTAGTCAAAGTATGAAAGATCATTCAATGCAGATACTTTTAATTTTTCAGAATTGATTCCATTCCAAAGCGAATGTCAGACATGGAAATTATAAAAGTCATATTAAATTCCAAGAAAGAGTATGAAATCGGATCAGAGGATGATTTTTTAAAATCATTATCTTTTGGGAAACGAAAAGCAGCTGTATATACATGGATTTTCGCCTTACATGTCACAACAAAATCTAACGACAAGATTCAACAGATGTCTCAGGTGAAACCGTCCGTTTCGAAACGTCGTTGTTATGTTGGTAAAAAATTAGTGTCAGCTGGAGAAATGTACAATGGCTATTTGCCACCTAATAATGCAAAACTTTTCGAGCTATTTTTAATACTGGAACATTCTGGCATTAATCTTTACTGGCTAAATGAATTAAATGAGATGGCATACTCCACAAAGGTGCAGGATCGTTCTAAAGTGACTAGCCCTACGTCAATAAAATATGACACTATTGCTTCCATTTCTGCCCTAAAATTTGAAGGTAAAATTTTGACGATCTTCCACCTCTGGCTTTTATGTTTGCTGGGGTGTGGTGTAGGATTCATAATGGAGTTGTTAATACGAAAAATACAAATTAATTCGACACATCTGCAAACTATAGTCATAAAAGAACGAAAGTAAGAAAATTGACAAACGTCGCGTCCCATGAATTTCTCTAGAATATGACGGATAATACCCGTTTAAAATACGTACGCAGAACCTCGGGGTAATTAACTGTATGAGTGTTTACCAAACCAACAATAATAGTGCAAAATATGTCTTTGTAATTGTGACCTCAATAAAAATATGTTGAAACTAAAGTTCTTACGGCAGCTTATTAGTCGCTTGCATCGTGTACTTATAAAAAAATTGCATGTATTTAATTAACTTAAAATGTCACTAAACATCAAACTGTCATCCCTTTTTAGTTTTAAATGCTTAAATATTCAATTTGACATAAGTATTTTGCAATGTTGCTGTTTATCCACTATTGAGCTGAAAAAGGTTGGAAACATTTTATGAAAAAATCATACTTTTTTTCATACTCTTTAAACAATCATATACATTGAATTTATTGCCACAATCAAGCACAACTGACACGGAAATAACGAGCGATAATCAATAAATTATTGTTCCCTTCAACGTTTAAGATGAAGGTGAGATAGTCAAAGCGTGCCAACCAATAATTGAGAGAGAGTGATTACAATCATGAAGAAAACAATTGCTGCTTTCACATAAGTTTTGTGGGAGTTCCTGATTTGCTATACTTTATTGAGAGTTATGCCATTGTGTCCATAATTGTAAAGAAATATCAAAGACAAAATTTCTTTTGTAATCTTCATTGTATAAAAAACTTTATAATCATGTTTCGTAAATGTTCAATTTTCAGTCTATTGTCTATATGTTTGTTATCAAACAAAATACCTACCAAACAAAGCCGTGTCTGGCCTTGTCAGACTTAAATGGAACCTTACGGAATCCAGCGAACTTATATAGTTACGTGTTTAAACGATCAAAGTAAAATCCATGAGAATGTGAGAGTCACGTTTCGCCAGAATGGCATTGAGGTGGATAACAGGTCCGATATTTTTCGATTTCTTTAATGCAAACAATATTGCCTTATGGGCAATAATAATATTATTATGCAAAAAGTCCACCGCGGTGTGTCCAAACGATGTCAGAACTTGTGAAAAGCATCCTGTGATTACAAAATTTGACGGTACAATATTCTGCATCTCGATTTGGAATAAAAATGACCACTGTTGCAAATCTACGCAATACCCAGATTCTCCGTATTCTATATCGAAATCACCAATATTAAGGTGTGACTTACAATTAAAAATTAAAACAGCATGCAATGTAGTTCAGGTTAAGTGGTTGTTCAATTTTTACAGTGCATGTATTAATATACTAACTTCCGGAAGTTCCAATAATTTCGATTTAAGATTTTCCGAAATTCAGAATGCTTGCATGAGTGCGAAAGAAAAACAAAATCAGAATATTAAAAAATTCATAGTTTTTGACTTTTACGGAACGCCTCAACAAGCTCTGGAGTATACTTTTAAACACTTTTCGAGAATGAGAGACTATCACACAAATCCCCCTTCATATGGACCAATGTTTATTTCAACAAAAGTGGTGACAGACGCGCTCAACGCGACTCTACTTGCAAGATGGTATGCTCAAATAAAGATGTCATTGGATTTGGGTCAATATCCTTTATTGAATCCAGCAGTCCAGCTTTATGAATCCTCTAATAACACAGTGGAAGTGTTTTGGAGAAAGTATCGATTCTCGCATCCTGGTGAAACAGGATATTTATTAAGGGTGCAATCATTGGGATTCAACTTTGCATACTGTGATATTCCTAGCGTGCAAAATGAAAAGTTTTGGAACATTAGTATCCTTATTAATGCTTTTGATGCTTACATTTGGATGGCGATGGTTCTATCAATGGTTATTATTAGTGCAATTATTCATTTTCTAAATGACAACACATTTCCTCAAGCCCAACGCATTTTCTCATTCTTGGCCATACTATTTTCCGTTTTATCAGCTTTGATTTCTGTGGGTCCAAGTTTTGTTAGTGTGTGCTTTATAAAGAAATCTGGACTTTTTGTTCTATGGATGC